>QHKN01000276.1:0-22628 GCA_004366955.1 Fusarium humuli | reverse complement strand
GCTTTCCATTTGATCCTCTGATGCGCTAAACCTGGGAAAAGTCCCCGTCTAAAAAAAGGAGTACGTACCTTGGCCGTCTGCCGCTTGCTTTAGCTTGCGAAGGGACCAGGACCAAGCCCAAAAGAAAAGCCTAGCGAGTGCAATTCACAGTGACTGTGGGCCACTCCCGCCCTTCCCTGGGGGCCCTGTCTAGCCTATGCCCGCTGTGTCTGTCTGAGTTTCTCTATGTCTCTGCCCGTGTCGTGTCTTTGCTTCCGCCCAAAACCTGACGTCGACTTTTTTCTTTTCCACTCAACCTGCAGCATTTCGTTGGCCCTGGTTCATTCCTTCCCTTCCCTGCCGGCCCCCGGTGCCCTGAAAAATTGTCCTGTCCCGCCCCCGGAATCCGCACACCCAGAGTCAGGTTCCAGTCCCAGTCCAAGCCAACACCTGCTTTGCCTGTTCCTTGCACTTTACCTTAATTACCTAGCATCTGCTCTCTGCTCTGAGTCTGCTTGCTTCCTCGAGCACTTGATCACCACACACGCACACGTTTTTGCCACACGCACCAAACATCTTTGACAACCACGACTTTACTCGCGTACTTGCATTCTTCTACATACACAATCACCACTTATTTCGACTGCCACCGCAGCAGCTGTACTTACTTTGTCTTTCTTTGTCATCGACAAAGACGAGGTCTTCGATCCCACCCATCGAGACCACCAGCCAGCGCAGCGAGCCGTTCGACACGACCCTGCAGCTCAACACTCGCTTCTCCTGATGACCAGCTTGGTTCGACCGTTTTGACGACTCCACGATGCCATCGCATATCCGATATAATTTAGACGATTTCGACTGTACATCGGCGACGATAGCGGCTTGCCACAACTAGCTTCAGTTTCTGGTGACAATATTGGAACCATGGCCATTTGGCCATTCCGGCGCCGGAGTAGCCGTAAGCGCTCCCGCAGCGGCGCTGCTTTCTCGGATGTAGAGAGCACGCCGCTGCCTCACAACGAAGGAGCCAAGATTGGCTCAAAAAAGAGACGCACCGAACCTCCCAAACCTCCCAAGCTTCAACGATCCACTCGAACATACAGCTTCTCTCCAGGACGCCAGGATGATATTCATAACGATCGAGACCACGGTAGCTCGCCAGTCCGTGAACGAACCGGCCGAACGATGACCACCGGTAACCTGGAGGAGAGCACTGGAGGTTGGGATCGCACACCCACACTGCGTCCTACACATCAAGCAACAAGAAAACAGAGAAGTAAGAGGAGGAAGGATGATCGTAACAGGGAGGCTGAAATTAAGGCAATGAGTAACTTTGAGCCTATCCGGCCTGCTACTGAGCAATGGAATTCCGGCAGGCCCATGAAAAAGGATTCTAAGCGATCAAAAACCGGAGGGTTTGGCAAGCAACGAGCTGGCCGTAACTCTGACGTCTCTCTCCCCGTACCAGGTTCAATTCATTCCAGTCTCTCCTCCGATTCTGAATTCGGCTCATACAGAGTGTCTGCTCTTGCTGCTCTTGCACCACGACCGACGCTTCGCTATACACCGAACGCGCGATGGACAGCTCCTCATTTGCCGACACCTCACAGACAAGGATCATTAAGGAAGAAGCTTATGGAGCAAGAGTCAATTCCGGAGGAGACCTTCAGATCACACAGGCGTATCGATTCTCTTGCTGACGATCTCGACGCCCGTGATCTCAGGGAACTCATGGAATTGGACAACAAACGACGGGAGTTCAAGAAGCAGAAGGAGAGACAAAGGATGGAGCGACGGATCACACGACGAGCAGAGAAGCAGCAGGCAGATGACATTCAAGCTAGAAAGGCAGGTACACCCCCACCAGAGAATCTGGAACGAGGTGTCCTGGGCCGCGAACTAGTTGGCCTTGGAATTGAGCCTGCCTCTGCTGTCGTGGTAGACACCAAGCCCGAAGATCCAGAGCCCATGGATATTACTGACGATGAGAAAGAGCACGAGTCTCCCAAGAAGGCGGAGGAATCCTTCCATCGTACTAATACAGCTGCTTCTGAACAACCAGCTATGGAGGAAACTGTCACAAAGGACACCACATCCATACGGCACCCATCGGAAGAGGCGGGAAGTGTTTCGCCTGGCACGAGATTCTCTGATCTTCTACGATCAGCCAAATCTCGATCTAGGTCAACCATTCGATCTGACCGAGACCGAATGGTCTCTCCCCCTCCCGAGACAATCGACGAGGAGGATGTTCATGTCCCAAGACATGGTTCCCACGACTCCGGTAGCACCAAGAATGGCTTTGCCTCTATCAAGGCATTCTTACGAATCGGCAGCAAGCGACAACGACCCGAGGGGCCATCGTCCTTTTCCAATACTTCACGAGAGGAAATGCAGGCAGCGGCAGCCCAATCAAGAGCACAGGCGCAAGCCTACGCCCTCGCTAAGCTCGAGGGTGAGGATTCACCTAACTCTTCTGCTGGTAATTACCTATCTCGCAAGCCTAGCAGTACCGCTCCCAAGAGGACGCGATCTCGTTTCCGAGAAGATTTACCTGAGATGCCTCTGTCGCCACCAGCTTCTCGTGTGCAATCTCCTGAAGCTGAACCCCCGATGCCTGTTCTCACCGAACAAAAGATTCGAGATATGGAACAACTACGATCCATGGGTGTACGTTATGGCACACCCACTTCCGGCCACCGATCTATTGAGGCCAGTCGCCTTACACCGTCAACAATGGAACGAGTTCATATCTCGCCATCTCCTGAGGCCGGCATGTCTATGTCTCTGGCTTCTATCGATTCAGAGGGTTCATGGCTTTCAGGAAACGTTAGCGGCCGACGAGCTGCGATACGTGATAGCATTCGACGTGCTAATGAGCGTGAACGCAACGAGAACCATTCCCCAACAAACAGTACAGATGAAGATCTCGGGATCGTCGAGGATGAGTATATGACTAAGCTCACCCCTAGAAGATCTTCAAATCCTGATATAACTGGGCGTCGTTCCGGTGAGGGTCGCCCTAGTAGCGATGAAGAGGAGATCGTACAAAACGATGAAGAGATGAAGTGGGGTGCAGTTGGCTCCCAACCCCAAGTTGTGCACAGATGGACAATGAAGAGCCATGAGGGTCTTTTTGAGATCGAATCTGAGGAAGAAGAGAGCCCGACATCGCCTGTTTCTCCATCGCAAGAGCTGGCCAATGTCCAGGACGCTAGAAGCGTCAACCTGGGCAGAGGTCACGTACGCAACTTTAGCGCTGGCAGCGCCAAATTACTCGATATCACCCCCCGGGGATCTGTTGATGCCCGAGTGAGCTCAGAAAGGCGACGAAGCCACCACCTACCAGCTATGTGAAAGTTGAACTAAATTTTGATCGTTTCAGAAGAAGAGTCTCCCGCAACACAAACACCGTCGATACGACACCTTACACTCCTTTTATTTCCTTACTGTCTCAACTGACCTCAGTCACTCACTATCTATTTCCTTACCAATTATCAACAAAAAAACTCGAGAAACCAGGAAAAACACTGAAAAACACAAAACGCGACAGAGACTCTTCTTTTGATAACGAAAATGTTTAGAACAGCTTACACGACTGGTTTGGGCGTGCGACTCGCTCTTGATGTATTACACGACCTTGATGACCACGGCGCATTCCAAGTTCTTACTAGGATTTCTTTTCTCGACTACATATACCGCAACTTTTGATACCCCGCGTCGACCGCCAGTTGGAGTACTGGAAGACTCGACGCGTTTGATTTACAACTTATTAGTGAGGGAGCTAGTCTCCCTTGACCGGTCCCCTTTTTCGTGCCCAAGAGGCACTGTCGTTCTTTCGGAAGCCGGCATTGTTTTCCTTGTCTATGTGATGAGGAGACCATTTTGCTTTCTATTAGCCGGGGTTTATGGGAGACGGGAAAAAGGGTTTGATTTGAGCAACTGGGATTTGCTTTTGCATTCAGGTGTCCAGACACACAGACTGGTGGCCTGGGATCGAGCTTGGCGCGAGAGTGGTTGAATTGCATGAAATAATAGATATCTTGCGATGGCGCAACAAACATCGATGGGCAGTGAAGTGGACAAAGTCGATCATCGACTTGCAGTTGTCCACTTCAGATGGAAGATGTAGATGCTTGTAAGCTGATAGGTTAATTGACCAAATCGAACAAACTCCATAAGATTAAAACATGTTTCATCGTCTATCAAGTGATTTATTAAGATTATGCCAAGTTAAATCATGCAAGTTTAATAAGGCGCATGAGAACCGGCCGGCAGTTGTTGAAGAATATCTGATCGTCGGGAGCTAGACTAGCTGATGGGCTTGCGGAAATTATCGTGCATGGGGTTCCTTGTTTGTGACGAATTATCAGGCGATGTCAGAATGAACGAAACGCTGAGAATACTTTGTTACTGGCTTTAGTTGTTATTACTTGTAATGATGTGGATGTTGTGCCCTTAGATATTACGGAATATAAACAATAGATAACGTCTGTCGATCCTGGTCTTAAGTGATTCTATTGACTGGCCATCGCTCGGTTGGTCATTGAGTTCTCGAACTTCTGCATGCTGCTCATGCGGTCGGCAGACCAGCATTTCGAGATGGGGTGTCCATGTCTTTCCTTTCGTGAAGTGACGAGACTTGCTAAACCAGAGAAGTAATAAATCCTCTATAACTCATAGTATATCTACGTCAGATGTTTGAGGCCAAGTACTGAAGAATCCAATGCACACGATAATCTCTTCTATAATGGCAAGATGGCTCAGAGAATGGCGCAGATAACACCTTCAAGATAGGGATCGTTTACTTTGCTTGTTTTCTGCTTAGACTGGTTACAGGAGAGAAGCCACATGTAAATAGGCGGATGTAACATGTTTCTACCAACAAACTTCAACTCATGGAGAGAAGCCTATGGTACTGCGAAACAGCTTAGTTTCTTTGTCTCGGCGTTTAAGTGACTGGGAAAGGGACATCGGGCGAAGAGGATGAATAGGGTTTGTTTGGGATCTTACAGAGACTGAAGGTCTCGTCAACTTTTATATGAGATACGCCATATCACCATGTATGGCATATCCCGGAAGACATGCTCAGAATGCTAAGCATAAACACTCTCAGGTCTGATTAAGACGATCATAGAGGATGCCATGATGGCAAGATGGATAATTGTACTATGATCTCTTGAGATCTCAGGAGCGGATATTGGAATCATATGGTAATACCTTTCAGAGAATGTCCTGATTCTATCTAAGATCTCGTTTTAATTGAGTCAAGCCGTAGTTTCTTACCATTCGTAACGGTGCAAAGTGCAGAGGTTTGTCACGAGGCAGCAAGGAACGCGTTCATCGCCAGTGACCTTGTGACCTGTCAATGTTGGCGGTACTCAAAGATTTGTCTTGCATCACTTGGAAGAAACATGTCTGTCTTTTCAGTTATCTACAGTCACCACATTTTAGATATCAACATCATCATACTGCAAACAACATGGATTATTGTACTGGGGTAAAACATTAGATAGACCAGCTATTCTATTACTATAATAAGTATCTAGATGTATATGTATCCGCATGCCATTCTCTTAGTGTGTGTAAAAGAAATGAGATAACAAAAAGGAAGGATATCATTCTTATAGGCTTGCAAAAGGAAAGTAAAAGCACTTTGGTATCATAGCCGCACCTCCATTCTGGTTATAAAAAACCAATCATCAAAATATTTCATCATAAAGCTTCCAATCTCCTTCTCCTTTGTTTCTTAAATTTTGTTTAGTAGCTGCCCTTGCGAGGCTTCCACTCTCGCTTTCTCTCACGTCGCATGAGGCAAAGATGGACAAACCAGTAAATGGCTGCAGCAATCATGAGCGCAGCAGCCGCCCAAGTCAAACCGAGGAACTTGGTTCCACGGGAAGCAGAAATGCCAACATTGTCACCAACATCGTTGAGTTTGCTGACACCCTTCTTTCCAGCCACGGTAACGAGGATGCTGGCTATGAGGAGGACGAGAGCTGCCAAACTGGCGATGATGAGGTTGACAGCGTTGACACCGCGACGGGAGAAGAGGAAGAAGGCGGCTAGGGCGGCAAGCATGGCGAGACCGGAGAATCCAACTGCGATGACGTACAGGACGAATGTCGCGAGAAGGGCTTTGTTGAGGAGGTCGATGGAATCTTGGATGTCATCGGGCCAGTTGATGTCTGCAAGGTTCAGTTCAAAGGGACCGACTTCAAGTTGCTTGTCGAGCATGTCGGTGAGGTTGAAGCGTTCTAATAAGTGTTAGTGATCGTGATGAGTACTTCGAGATAGTTGTACTTACTCTCTGGTGCAGAGTTGGTACAGTTGGTTACGTTGAAACCAGCACCAGGGCTCGTGGCATTGGGCTTGTACTGTCCATCGCATGTAGCCATGATATGGATAGAGTACCACTCAGAGATTCCAATAGTGTCGGCCAACTCATCGGCGATATCGCCGGTAACATCGTTAATCTTGCCCTTGATGTCGTTCTTGACGTCGTCCCATTTGCCAGTAATCTTGCCAAAGATGCTATCATCTTCGTTTTCGCTAGTAGAAGCACTGTCGTCGACGTCCAAAACATTACGCCCGATCATGGAAGTGTTGAGCTGAGGTTGTCAGTATAAGATTTGGACGTCTAAAGTTGTGTAAGACTTACTCGAGCGACAGAGTACTCCTCCATAAACCCTTCTTTGTGGCCCGCAAAAAGACATAGCATGGAGAGAATGAAAGCCACCATGGATAATACCATGGGGAAGAGAACGAAGAACCTCGATAACATTGTGACCGTTAACTAGTGGTATGCACAAGAAGGGTGTTTTTGGTAGTAGAGGTAAAGATTACTCTCCAAGTATTTGAGTAAGTAGAGATAGAGCCAAGTTAAGTAAAAGTAAATAAATGAACGTCTAGTAAAGGCTGACGTTGGCGGGTAATGGATGGCTGGGAATATATACTAGCCTCAGTTTTAGCAGTCAAACCCTGGACACCAATGATGCAACAACAAAGACAACATAGAATCAATGCCTTTGAGACAACCGCCAAAGAATCAGAAAGCCAAGCAAGACCAAGCTTGAGGGTCTCTATTTTCTTTGGATGAGCGCATCGCCGTGCAAATCATATCCTTAAACAAAGACGGCAACCAATCAGAGACAAAGCGCTTGCGTCACTGACCTTGTTGCTTTTTGTTTCTAAACCGGTTCTACAGGGGTCAAGGAGCCATGATTCAACGTCAGCCACTCGACAAATCGACAGTGAACGCGTGTGAAACGTGCCCGACTTAATCATCTGTTTCTATCTTTGCATCAAATACGAGAGGCCTCTCTTTCCCGAATAATACAGTGGATCTTTGATGGGGATGATTCAATTTTTAGAGATGGACCCTGAACATCTTCATTAATTTAGGTAGGTACCTACCAGTAAAGTTAGTGGCTTCCTCATCCACGCGGCTGAGGCTTGCTTGCTCTTTCCCTATGGACGGTTAACCCGTTGGTTCCTACCTCACTTCTCAAACGCATGCATAAAGTGTAAAGGGAAGGAACCAACACCGCTGTAGTCAATCTAGATCGTGTCTCTCCTCGTAAGCCTCAACTTGACATCTTCACCAACCCCCAGTTTATGCTACAACTCGTCCAAGCTTGCCCAGTCTCGCCTCGCCTCTCGATTGCCGACTAACCTTGTTGATCCTCACTAACGACCATCCTCAACAACCAGAAGCGGGTCATCCGCCCAATCATCCGGTTGGCTTCCGTAGCTCAGTTGGTTAGAGCGTCGTACTAATACTTCAATCTGAATATTCAGTGATGCGAAGGTCTCAGGTTCAAGCCCTGGCGGGAGCAATCCCAACGCCTTCCGGATGTTTCTTTTTGTCGATTTATACGATCTCTTTTGGTGGTGGTGGTAACGGCTGGCGTTGAGTAAAGGTAGGTGGGACAGCTGTAACAGCGCGGCAGAATGACTGGTTATCATAAAGGCGGTATTCATTCTAATTGATGTTTTGTGGATTTTTGCTGATATCTCGGATATCCTTTTGTTGGTTTATCTCCCTATCCTAAACTGAGTGACCAAGCTCTCAACTTACAAGGCGATGGGAAGTTAGTAGACTCAAACAGAGCAATCATCTTCTCCCGGTACACATCATCAAAGACAACTACATTGTCAGATGCAATAAAAAACGCTTTCCCGTTTGGTCTCACTCATCGAGTTGGATTTGGGCTATGGGTGCTGCATACTGCATCACGAAAGAACTTGAAAACAGCCACGCCGGTATGGTCGCATCGAATACGACGCGATACCTACAGTTCTTTATTATCTGGCGGATTAATGAACAACTCATTTGTTATTCACACAATAATCTCGAACGTTGTACCATAAGGCTCAACTCGAGTCCCTGTGCTACCATAGTACATAGTCAGGGAGACTAAGACAACAATGATTGCAGTCTCTCGAACTGCCCTGGATCGACCGATCTGAAAGGACAAAGACAGAGAAGACCCTCCTAATAAATTCGGTTCCGCTCGAAAAATGACTTGAATCAACATTCAGGGACACCAAAACTGATGCTACGATCGAGTTACTCGAAATGTCGTATCCAGAAAGGCGTCGTCAACTATCGATGGTCCACGTTGACAGCGACCCACGTGTGACGAATACAGAGATAGAAAATGTCGCACAGCTTCAAAAGAGCTGAAAGTATAAGCTACAGTAGCTGACAGGCAGCTTCTTTATTCAGCTTGAGATGGAAATCACTGACTCGCATCATGTTCCACTCGAGGAAACGTCTTGACGCCTCATCAAGCCATCAGCTTAAGCTTGCGGTCCAGACAACCCTGTCATGAACGTGGAAGCATAAGGCTTGCTGTTGTTTGTCTGTTTTTAGAGGCCTTTATCATTCTTACCAGGAATTAGCATAGAAACATGCACAATGTCCAGACGCATGAATTGACGTTATTCCTGCAATCCATTACCGCCATACTTCAAGAGCCGCCTGTCAAGCTCTCACTCTTCTTGGCCCCAATCGCCAAGGCGCGGAGATCATCCACGGAGCTCTTCTTTCCCGGGGTAACAAGCATTGAATGATTAGTGTTGCTATTTTGAGACTGACTTGCAGGCAAAGAAAGACAGCGTATCCGGGGTTGCTGTGCAGACAAGCTTTCATTCCATATCGACTTGACTCAATTTTTACAATCCTCAATTCCCTCATACATAAACAAATCCTCAGCCATGTTATCATCCTTTCTCTTCTTTCAGTAAAAACGGCGAGAACGATTCAACGGGTCTTTCGGCAAAATTCGTAGACTTGGCTGAATTGACTTTTTGTAGCGTGGATCGGAAATCCACGAAGGCAAAACACTTACACAACGTCTTTATCAACACTGGCTTCTACCACTTGTTTTGAGTGCTCAAACACAGTGCAGTGAAAGTGACACCTCCATATTAGGCTCGGAAAGGATCTTTCTTTTTTCTTTTATCCCGCAAGTGGCGTGTTAGACTTTTTACTTAGATCTATGACTTCTTCTAAATTAGTTCGATGGGGATGGAAACTGCCTCAACGATGACTATGGGAACTTTAGGTGGACTTGTATCGCCACTAGTTCATCCGATAAAACTGCTGTAAAGCTTTGTATCGTGTAAGTACTTCTGTTGTAAAGAGTCTTGCCTCGATCGGGGCTTCGAATTGGTTCGGTTGAGTGCGTGCGTGTACCTGCGTCCTGCATGTGTAGGCAGTATTCGTTGTCTCGTCGCCTCCATCCCATCTGCTGGATCAGATTCTTAATAATAAGACATTGTTTCTTCTACTTTTTGTTGTTTTAAGTCTCATCCTCTTCCTTCCCTTTTCTTCTTGTGCTATTTATTCCTCTTGTTTCCCATCAGGACATACATTCGTTGATAGTCCCAAGTTACAGGCATATTGCATCTTCCTACACTTTAATATCACATTACCTTACATCCTTCATAATGCCTTCCATCAACAGCCTTCTTACCATGGCTGCAGCCGCTGGTTCTGCCAGCGCTGCTTTCCAGGGCTTCAACTACGGCGCTACCTTCACAGATGGCAGTGTCAAGGGCCAGTCCGACTTCGAGAACGAGTTCAAGACTGCTGCTGGTCTTGAGGGTACCGATGGTGGCTTCACCAGTGCTCGTCTGTACACTATGATCCAGGGCGGTACACCTAACCAGCCCATCGCCGCCATTCCTGCTGCTATCAAGACCAAGACCAGTATGCTCTTTGGTCTTTGGGCTTCTGGTGATGGCTTCGCCAACGAGATTGCTGCTTTGAAGAACACCGCCGACCAGTACTGTGACCAGCTCGATGGTCTTGTCGCTGGTATTTCCGTCGGAAGTGAGGATCTTTACCGCATTTCTCCCACTGGTCTCAAGAACAACGAGAACCCCGGTGCTGGTCCTGACGTCCTCGTCGACTACATCAAGCAGACCCGTGACGCCATCAAGGGCACTTGCCTCGAGTCTGTCCCCGTCGGTCACGTCGATACATGGACTGCCTACGCCAACTCTTCCAACAATGCTGTCATCGAGGCCTGCGACTGGCTCGGTATGGATGCCTACCCTTACTTCGAGGATACCAAGAACAACCCTATCTCTGAGGGTGCACAGCTCTTCAAGGATGCCTGGAACGAGGTCAAGGCCGCTGCTAACGGCAAGGAGATCTGGGTCACCGAGACTGGCTGGCCTGTGAGCGGAAAGACTGTCGGCAAGGCTGTTCCTAACCTCAAGAACGCCCGAACCTACTACGAGGAGGTTGCTTGCCCCATGTTTGGCGACATCAACGTCTGGTGGTACACTCTCCAAGACTCTGCTCCCCAGACCCCCAACCCCAGCTTCGGCGTCATCGGCTCTGAGCTCACCGAGAAGCCCCTTTACGATCTCAGCTGCAGTTCCGAGAGCAAGAAGGGTACTCTAGTCAGCCGCAGCGACGACAAGTCTGGCAACGTTGAGCACTACTTCGTCAGCCCATCTTTCGCGGTTAACGAGAAGAACGTAACTGTTCCTGTTGTCCCTGTTGCCAGTGGAACTTCCACCACTTTGGTCGCTGCTACTCCTTCTTCCAGCTCTGGCGCTGGTGCTGGATCTGCGACTACTCCTGTTCCTGGCAGTGGTGCCGAGCACTTGAACTCGATGGGTGCTGCTGCTGTTGCTGTTATTCTTGCTGCTGCTCTGCTATAATTCAGTAGATGATTGGATATGATTAATGGTTCTGGAATAGATTATGAAAAGTAATGAGCATAATGGGTTTGGACGTATATAGGATGCATTCGAATATATGAACACGAACATTTCAACCACTTTATCAACTCATTTGCACTAGTGATTCAACGATAGTGGCGGGATTCGCATCGAGAAGATGAGCTGAATTGTATAGGTCGGACATGGCTGATCTGTGAATGTGGGTTGGTGAAGGGAGAAGTTGAAGGGCGATGTTAGTCGCGTGACCTTGTCTAGAAAGGGATCTCGGAGCTCAGCCACCGTGCTTATACTCTGACATATCAATTGTTCAACGTGGCTTGTCCAATGGATGCAATTGATTTCCTTTTATCATGGAATTCTCATGAGACTCTCATGATACTATATTTTCCTTGTCCCTCTCACATAACCAATTGTAGCTCTCAGTCAATTTATATATAAAGTGTCAAGTTCAGGTCCGATTTAACAGGGACTCTAGGGGAGTCAATAGCTCTCGAGCTCCCCCTGCATTAAGTGGACACTTCAGCCTTCAGGCCTGGGGCAGCGACTCTCTATTGGTCAAATTCCATCTCGGCCCCTCCCCCTGGCCTAGCCTCGATCTACCTCCGGTCCGTGGTAATGGAAATTGAACTATTCTAGGAAATTCATCCCCGTTTTCCAGCTTCAACTTTCAACATCAAACGTTGAGTTGAGCTGCGAATCTTGACTATCATTATTCCTTCACCTCTGTACAAGGCTCCCCTTTCTCTTTCGACGCCTTATTTTTCTCGGGCTGTGCTTGTCGCCCTTTTTGGAAAGCTGAGAATCTCGAAAAAAGGACACATATAAGCTATCATGGCGCTCACTCGCAGGAGCGTCGTTTGCTCGGCAGTTTGTCTTGCTCTACTCGTTGGTCTTGCCTACGCAGGCCATGATCATGAGCATGTCGAGACTGTTACTGGTGTTAACACCGATAACATGAGTCTTGAAGAGCTTGATACTCAACTCCAGGTACGCCTGAAAGCTCTCCCTCGAAAGGGTCCTTTGTGCTAACATCAATTCCTACAGAAATGCTCTATTGTCGAACAACTCAACGCTTCCAAGCACGCCCACCATGCCGCCGCTCCTGAATCGTTAACAGCTCGTGCCTTCGCCGTTCTCTTCCCCGGTTCTCCCGCCGTCAACGCCCTCCTCGCGACCCTCTACATCTCTGGTCCTCCCAACTTCCTCCTCGCTCTTTGCCCGACCAACATCGATCCCGCCTCTCTGTCTGTTATGGTTGCTTTTGCTGTGGGAGGTCTTCTCGGTGATACTCTGTTCCATCTGCTTCCCGAGATTTTCGTTGGTGAAGACCATGATGAGGCTGTCAAGTTTGTGCTTGTCGAGCCTAACCGTAACCTTATTCTGGGATTGGGCATCTTGGTTGGTTTCATGACCTTTGTCGCGATGGACAAGGGTCTTCGAATTGCTACGGGTGGAGCTGGTCATGATCACTCCCATGGACATGGTGATGCGCATGCCCACTCTCATGGCGAGGATAAGGCTATTTCTTCTGGTGTTGATGGTGTGGATAGCACTGTCAAGTCTCGCAAGAAGGGTGCTGAGGACAAGGGTGCTGTTGTCGTCAATGCTGTTGACAAGCCTGAGAAGGAGATTAACCCCAGCGTTAAGCTTGGTGGCTACCTTAACCTCATGTACGTTGTCAATTTTGCTTTGCCAAGGACTTGCTAACAGATACAGCGCCGACTTTACTCACAACATTACCGATGGTTTGGCCATGTCTGCCAGTTTCTACGCCTCTCCTACCATCGGAGCTACCACCACTGTCGCTGTCTTCTTCCACGAGATCCCCCACGAGGTTGGCGACTTTGCACTCCTTATCCAGTCCGGTTTCTCCAAGCGAGCTGCTATGGGTTCTCAGTTCATCACTGCCCTGGGAGCTCTTCTCGGAACGTTGATTGGTATTGCTATCCAGGAGTTTGGTAGCCCTGACAAGGATGTTCCTATGGGTCGCCACGACGGTATCTGGGGAACAAGTCTCGTAAGTACAATCAACACTTTCATCAACAAGATACTAATCAATAACAGTCATGGGGTGACATGCTTCTCCCCTTCACTGCTGGTACATTCCTCTACGTTGGAACCGTCGCCGTCATCCCTGAGCTTCTTGAGACCGGCCCTAACAAGGCTAAGGAGTTCAAGAACATGATCATCCAGTTCTCAGCCGTTGCTGTAGGTGCTGGCATCATGCTGTACATTTCTTGGCACGATTAGAGACCTATTTGATTGACTGTAAATCTGTGAAAGTGTTTGTGGAAATAGATGAAGCGGATGTAGTAGATGCGAGCATTCAAGATATCGTTATTTTGTTCGGCTGTCGTTTTTTATAGAAGTTTTTGTAGCACGGGGAGCGAGTGATATCAAAATACAGTTGAATTGGTGCAGAGTTTGTCCAGATATGAAGATCATATTAGATGCCAAGATCGGGTCGTGATGTTTTGCTCGGTACTTTGGGCCGCAAGTTTGACCATTGGTGCCCTGCCGTTCAGAAACAGAATCCAATACTTCTTTACCAAGCGATATCATCTTCATATTTCAAGAAACTTATCAAAGCTTTGATATCAAGATGACATCGTCTCAGCAGCCTACTCGTCATAGACATAGTAACACAAGGATATATCCAAGGCTTTCACTTGGCCCAAGAGCAATATCTCCGGACCGGTCTTGCCTGTCTTGCGTTCCTTGCATTAGTTGGTCTCGTGCAAAGTGCACTGTTACCAAGAGGCTCATTGCTCGGGTGAGTCAACCTGGTGACAGGTGGAGTGGTGTGTGCTTATTCATGGCCAAGATGATGGCGATCGACTCAACCCGGCATTAAATACGCGTCATCATTTTTTCAGTAGGAGGGGATGGAAGTTTATGTCCGTAGAATTCACGATCGGTCACTGCCATGGTGATTGTGAATGCCATAATCGAAGTTGGCTGTTTTGAACGCTGGGTGCTTTGGATAGATGTTGCTGGGTCCATCGTGGAGGTTCAGGGTAGTTCTGAGCCCATGATGATATTGTTCCAAGATGGTAATGAAAACATCTAGAAAACACCTGTATATCATCAGAATGGCTGAATAGTTTTCTTCACATGCCTTTCGATTAGTGCATGATCTGTCGAGTAACTTCTCATTCTTTCGATGGAGATACGATCTCCAACTCAGATGGCGATAGCATCATGTCACTGGACCCAGCCAAATGATGATCAACCCCACAAGCTAACAATATCCTCACTGATCAGAACAAAACAGAACCACTGATCAACATCGCTAACAGTACATGAACACTGTAAATCACTTGAGCCTCACTTTATTATTCAGCAGACACCGCTTATCACTCTTATCAGATCAACGAAATAAGCCTTTTTACTCGGCAGCAAGCCATGTCTCAGCAGCCAATGGCAGACCAAAGCTCGAGCCCCAGGGTGGTCCTTGGACCCCTAAAACAGTGCAGTACCTCAGGCATGAGCCGAAGCCCAGGCTTTCATGCACGGCGGCTCTACCCAGACCATACAATCCTTACAGATTCTGTGTGGATCGCGGGTGAGCGACGCGACGCAACGCATCACCATCTGCTAAGATGAGGGTTTCGTTAGTGCGCAGAGCAAAGGCATGGATGTCTTTAGTGAGCTTCACTCCGGCATCCGACTGTGGATATCCTCATATCAACACCAACACTATTGACTCTCATCAAAAGACAAGAAGCGAAGGAGCTGAGACGATAATGAATAGGGTCATGAATGGAAACCATTTGCCGTGTAATAACACCGTATGGAGTAGTGGCAGTGGAGTTCAAGGTGCTTCTTCGGTACCACGACCCAGGCAAAGAAACCGTCCATGTCTGGGCTTGCGTTGAATGGCCACAGCAAATGCTCTTGGTGAGCTGAGCATGGCAAAAATGAAATGTCGTGATCCAGAGAAACGTGGGGTTCATACTCCAAGGTGAAGCCACTCATACCGAGATGGAGACCTTTGCTGCCGGTGGTGGCTCTTGGCTTCCTGATTCAACCAAGTATAGGTGGGTTCTTGTGGGTCGACAGAGCAGGATTTTCAGGTCTGCTGAGCCTAACGAAGCCCAAAGTGCCTTTCTCCGTTCAGAGGACTGGACTGTAACTATCGTGAAAGGACAAAATGTCAATATTGGATATGGCTCCGGTAGACCTCAAGGTGGATAATGAGAATGGACACAACGAGATGAAGAGGCTGGAGCTGAATGAATAGAAGGGGGGAAAGGGGGGAGAGGTGTGAGTCGAGTCATCTTTTGCTTCACCGACTTAGACGGCTGAGAAAAGTGAAGCAAAAGAGAGGAGAAAACTGCAGTGAAGATGTAGTGACCTGGGTTTGTTCAATGCTGTATAGCCATGGGTAAACGTGTCGCGGTGTTTCAACTATCGTGAGTTTTGACTCTTGGTGTTTTGGTCGACCAACAACTCCCGATCAGCAGCGAGAATGGTGCCTGTCCGAAAGGAGAAGGCATGCAAGGGCCGTTAGCCAACCAACTGACACGATGCATATCCGCATAGTGAGACGGTGAGGAGATCTTCCTCGGAGGCTAGCAGCATCTCCAGTTTCTGTAGCCTCAAAACCTTACTGTACCTTACTCAGGCTGCATAATAGCGGGCTTATTACGGTAGCGTAGCGTAGCGGGTATTCCCAGATGCATCAGACTCATAAGTGTTTCCACTTCGGACAACTTGACCAAAATCCACCGGACCTGAGCTTACTTTCCCCGTGTTGTTGACTCGACTTGACTCTGTTACCGTTGCTCCCCGCAGTTGACAAGATCTCGTTTTTCTTATTCTCTTCGTCCATGATCTACCGCATGCTGCATCACAACGGCTGCCGAGAACCCATAATTACTGTAACAATTTCCTTGATTTGCGTCGACTGCATAAAAGAAGATTGTGGGACAGTGGAATGTTCCCCCGGAAAGAAGATGCACGTCTAGCTGTAAGCTTTCCTTTTTGGATTGACTAACTGACGATATCGGGGTCCCTGACAGCAATGGCGAACCGAATTTTCCTTCTCCATCCAGCCACTGTTCCTAAAACAGAGCACGTTGTAGGCGCTTCGACCACTCTTGTCAACGGCATGGCCGTCGGAAATCGGCCATTGGCTGCGGCATCGTTTAATCGCGACGGCCAACAGAATGGTGGGAGGGGCAATTGGAGAAGGATAAAAAAAAAGTCAGACTGGCGAGGGGAAAAAAGTGTGAAGCGACAAAGGGAGGGAGGGTCGAGACTGGGGGGTGTAACAGAGTTGAATGACAATAACACCTAGAAAGAATGAGGAAGACGGAAACGAAGCCCACGATGCGAGACGAGGCGCTGCCACGCATCCCGTCCGTCGTGTTCACTGGGGCTTGTCACCCGTGACTCGGGTCTGTCTGACCTGGGGTCCAAACTAAACTATCGTGTCCTATCCCCAGGTCAGACCAGGCAACGCAACACCGGCTGGTCTCCATCTCCAAAGCTTGTCCTGCGCGTCTCGTCCTGACAGGGATAGCTTTGGCTTTAGCTCTGAGGAGAAGCGAAGCTATCCTATCTGCACTTCGACAAAGACAGACAGAGTCAGGTCGAAAGGGCTAGGGATCACGAACGAAGCCGAGCTAGCTTGCGCCGACTCCAGGTTCTCGAACCGGGCACAGACTTGTAAACGGTTAAACGCGAGGGTAACCCCAGCTTGCTCAATCAGCAGGCCAAATCAAATGAGGAATTGTTGTAGGAGCCATCATGTAATGGGAATTCGAAATATGCGACTTCCCCCTGTTGTGTGACTTGTGTGTCTAGAACACTACGCGGCAGGCCACGTTGATTCTCGCGATGCTTCCCCTTGCCCTAGTTAAGCAAAGCAATGCAATAGAGATGGGGACGGAGAAGCGGCAAAAAGGTCCCTTTCGAGCTGAGGCGCTTCAGTTCTGACCGCCGGTCTACGGCATTGTCACCGATGAGATGATAGCATAGGCTGTTCTCTCGGAGACGAGCGATAGGATGTGTCAGATTTCTTGGTAAGAGATGATACTGTTGTCGGTCAATCTGAGGATATTTACCCCAACCCGTAGTCTAGAGGTTCCCCAAGTTTGGCTGACCCTCAGTGCATGTGAATATGAGCAACGCCTCAATTGCACAGTCTGCATTGCACACACAGGCGAGGATGGCAAAACGTGGGGAATCATGAAGTCATCAAACTCCAGTTGCTTCCCCAGTTCTCGATGACATTTCCGTCATGATGAGAGTGTCAAGCCAAGGCATCGAGGATTGAACATCGTCAGTGACGTACCTCGATCTCGATATACATTTTGTGTTTCCATTTTGGTGACATAATTAAGGAATATTATCTCCGGGCCATGGTTTGTGATGGTGGGAGGATCTTCTGGTGAGGCTCTTGGAAGCCGGGCCGGCTGCCACCAGAAAATGCTAGAACCATGCAACATGTGCATGTATGGAAACCAAGAAAGAAGAATGGCTGGAAGCCACAACACACAAAGGACTGTTCCTCTGTTCCTTGCAGATGTACATGTAAATCCGATATGCCGGACTTGAACTCCGAACAAACCTTCTCGAACCATGATCGTGACCGTGACCTTGATGAAGCGGCGGCACCCGAAACAGTCACCGAAACAAACATTTCCGTTGAATACCGATTTCGCGATATCCATCACCCATGGTGAATCAGAAAGGCAGGCAGTATAGATAAAGGGATTGTGGTTTAATTGAGATTGATGTTTTGATGTGGTAATTTCAATTTCACTTACACAGAGAAATGCTCTCAATTCCGCGCCAAGAACTGTAGCGTCCTACCTTAACCCAAAGTTAATCCTCCATTAATGAAAGAGAAGGCTTCTACGAGCCTCCTCTCCTAGCTCCTGCCGACAATCGGATGTTTTATTATTAGCAGGTGTGTGTGTGACCATCTCCAACGCACAGGCAGGAACGGGATCTGTTGGAGAAAGGTCAGAAGGTAAGAGCAAACAAGGGCAGGGGCTATTAGGTGATTAGCCAATAACTCGTGTCCAGCCAGCCATGGCAGGTAGGCCAGGCCTGAGGGTGTCAGAAGAATTGACCATCGAAAGCATAAAAGACGAAATAACTCGATCACCTTATACCAGCCTAGACTAGCACTTGGGCTACTTTATTTTTGTAGCCTAAGTCTTAGAGGACATTTCTTCTGTTACCCACCTAGCCAGGCTACGCTAACCTACGGGAATGGGCAGGAACGCCTTACCAGACACAGCTGTGGAACAGGAAGGGGACCCCTTTGACTCTTCTTTCTTTCACAGCACTTGCATTTTGCATTCTGCATTTGGGATCTTTCGGCACTGGAGACCGGACCCACCATAGACGCTAGTCATGCACGATTTGTCGAACCCCGGTCGAAGAAAGAAGCGTCTATTTTTTTCTTTACAGCACCCCCACTTGTTGATTTTTTCTTGTAAGTGAAGGCAAGGAGTACCGGTACCGCTACGGAGCTTCTGGTAGTCATCGTGGGTATTCCTGAGGTAAGAGAAGAGGGTCTCATGTTTGATCTGACTCTTCAAACACGCTCTGGGTGTGTAAGTCGAGTCTGAGACGAGTCTGGTTCCGAGCTGGAAAGGGAAGCACGGCAACAAAGAGTGCAGTTAGAGTTGGTTGATATTGTTATACTGTTAGTTGCTGTGAAGTTTCATTATGTCTGGTGATCATCACAATCCGTGCTCCCATCCCAACTTACTCCAAATCTGATGCCCATGCTTGTTGATGCCTTCTCCAACTGATCTGACCTATCCTGTTAAACCTTCAGCGGGAAATCATTTGGAACAAAAAAAAAAGTCTCTTCTCCAACCCTCCTGGATCGTCAGGACATGGCTAAAATAGTGCTTGATGATGTGCTCGGTGTATCATCCCGATCTCAAGCCACCCGCCAACACGCAGCCCTTTCAGAAGTGCACTGTAGAATATGAAGAAGGGTCGTCATCTACTTAGTAATTTACGTATTCCTGAATCATTAGCATCATTAGAAAGCGATATTGACAGTCCCCATCGTCACGATGATTGTAATAATGAGTACACCGCAATTGCATGAGATGGGCCTCTTCGTCTGATTATCCAAATCAAACCATCATCAAACTACTTACAGTCTCGACCACGATCTAGCAATAATTGCACAAGAGCACGCGGCCCTGAGGAGCGAGGACCTGGGAGTGAGGCCCACCAACAGAAACGCAACACCGACTTACAGTACACACACCCCTGTATCTCCAACGCCCCTCCCCTGTAACGCAACTCAGCAACCCAGACAGGGCAAGCTCGAGCACGAACCAAAGTAACGGTACGGTACCGTGAACGGACCTGGAGTCGCCGCATTTTTATATGAATAGTATATATATCACTCCAGCCCAGCACCTCTACACATATCGTCAACTACCATATCAGTTATTCAAGAACGACTTCTTTCTTCAGTTCTTTCGAGATACTACAATGTCCACTCCTGCCTCGGACAACGGACCTCGGGCCAACCGGCCTCGAGTTGATCCTGCCAAGTCTGGCATCGACATCAAGCTTGACCAGCACTGGAGCTCAAAGTCCTACACTTCTGGCTCCAAGGTCACTGGCAATGTCATCATCAACTCCCCAAAGGATGTTGCTTATGATGGCTTTGACATCTTCTTCACAGGCACTGGTTACACTCGTGTTGACTTCCTCAGCCAATACTCCAGTGCCAACTACGCTTCTCGTCCTTTCATGAAGCTCCGCATGCCTCTCAACTCTGCCGACTTCCCTCGCAACCATGTTTTTGAGGCTGGCCGCACATACACCATCCCCTTCCACTTTGTGGTCCCTCACCAGCTCACTCTCAGCGCTTGCAACCACGCTGTTGAGCACGAGGGTATCCGGGATCACCACCTTCAGCTTCCTCCCACTATGGGCTTCTGGGAGCGCAACGATCAGTCTCCCGATATGGCTCACATCGAGTACGGCATCCGAGCTGTTGCCACCAAGAACAACGCTGAGGAGGGACGAACTTCTCCTTTGGACGCTTTCCACATGATCAAGGTTCTCCCTGCGGTTCCTGAGGATGCTCCTCTTGATATTGGCGCCAACGATGAGCGCTACTGCCTCACCAAGACCAAGCCTATCCGCAAGAACCTCTTCACAGCTAAGCAGGGCGAGTTGAAGACCACTGCTTCTCAGCCCAGTGCTATCATGCTTTCTGGAAACTTCCTCAACGCCAGCAGCACCAACTTGAAGGTCAACTTCGAGTTCAGCTCCACCTCCAAGGACGTTGCTCCTCCCAAGATCAACTCCGTCAGCGCAAAGCTCCACTCCACCACATTCTTCAGCAGCACTCCCATGAACCATCTCCCCAACCTGGGTTCTCGCATCAAGCATGGAAGCAGCCCTTCGCTCACCTACTCTACCACCACTCCTGTCCCCATGCGCCCCGATACCCAGCTGGCTTGGGAGAACGAGGCCCCCGCCTCTCGACGTGATTCCGGCTACGACAGCGCTTTCTGGAACGAGGGAGAGTCTTCCGAGTCCGACGACGCCCAGCGAACCAAGAAGGCCAGCAAGTACAACGTCCGCCGCTATGCCACCCTCGATATCCCCTTCAACCTGCCCACCAACGGCAACAAGCTTTTCCTTCCTACTTTCTACTCTTGCATCAGCGCCCGCGCTTACATCATTCACCTCACCCTTTCCGTCGGACCCATGAACACCAACATCAACCTGAGCATTCCCGTTCAGGTTGCCGTCGAGAACAGCTACGATGAGGTTGACGACGAGGAACTTCCTTCTTTCGACGCTGCCATCGCCGAGGCCGACGTCGACTACCACCTGCAGCCCCGTCTTATGCAGATTCCTTCTGCCCGCTTCATGGGCAACAGCAGTCTTCCTGGTTACGATGACATGCGAATGCGACCCGTCGCAGTTGCCTGAGAAAAAAGAATCTTATGGCTACCAAAAACAACATACACTTAATGGACATTAATGGAGGAGGATCTACCAACAAAAAGTTCTTATGATACCACGTTTCCCAGATAAAGAGGAGGATATTGGAAACTTTACGACTTTGCTTTTACACATTTTCTTCAACTAGATTAGATGCATCATTTCAGCGAGGAGTTTTCGAGATTATTTTTCAAAAACGATTCGATCATGTCAAGGAAAGGGTTTCTTGACACTTTTTTGGAGTTTGAGGAATTTGCATATACACAACAAGCATTAACATTGGGGGAAACGGGATTACACAAAAAGGGAAAACCAGGCACCGCATTCCTGGAAGCGACATTTTTTACTATGTATTTACATCAAGGTGGCTATGCCACATGACACCACTTTTTTGTTAAAAATGATAATATCTTCACAACACTATTATGTTTCCTCAATGTGATATAAATGTCTCATGTTTCTGATTACTATTTAAGAGCAAGTATATCACCCTCATACCGTAAGTATATTAACTTTGACAAGTAATGCATTTACCGTTACGTATCGAAATCTTAAACAACACCACTTTCGAGTCATCGAGTGTTTCTAAAAAGGTAACACTTGAAATACGGGAATCATGATCGAATGATGAGCCACGTGGACGAGTTCGGCCAAAACCGCTGCACTCCCTCCGGAATGGGAGTACAACAGATGTCGTGTTACATTGACCTTTTCCATGTTATTACCGTGACGAATCTCATGATCTTCTCGCTTTGCAGTATAGAGACGAGAAACTGGGTGTCATTGGTTGGATTTGGGGGGCCAAGTCGGGATCGTGCAGGACGGGACGGGAAGGGCTGGGGGTTGTGATTGGTTGTGTTTAATTGAGATTTTGGGAGTGAAGATGGTGAGATAAGATAGTGGATGGGCCTACTAAAGGCCAAGGCAAATATGATGGTGTCACGTAGAGAAGAAGGAATTGATCAGAGGAGACCGTTGATCTGTTTTATCTCTTGATTCTGCTACTACTTTCAATTCGAGCTGAGGGTGGCTCTAATTAGAGGGTGGATAATTGTTACACTACGACAGCTTGGCTTTATTGTGGTATCCTTATTCTTGGTTGCATCTGTATCTTCGCCAGGGTATTCATGTAGTTACAGTTCTTAGGTTACGGGCTGGATGTATTTCGAGAACCAGATTCGCATGGTACTCAAGGAGGAGAGGAATGCGACTTATCTTCCTGCTCGTATTCTTAATTTCTGAAACAAACTACATATCGTAGGATCTATACTCTCCTGCCTGTAAACCTAGCATAATCTTTTTTGTAGCTTCTTGCGCCTTGTAAATTTAGCTTACTGTTTAATAGCCTTTACTAATGTCAAGAGTAAGAATACTAAAAGCATAAGTATAGATATAGGGCGATCTATATTCTATAAGTTCTTGAATACCTGACCGTTTGACACAAGGATATATACACAAGTAACAGCCATATCTAGCACATACGACCATACCTA
>QHKN01000274.1:0-76941 GCA_004366955.1 Fusarium humuli | reverse complement strand
GGCGGATTAGTAGTTGGGTCGGTGACGACCAGCGAATCCCCGCTGTTGTATGTTATTTTTGTATTTTTGGCAGTTACTATAATGATACTTCCTTACTATAGTGAATCTGTTTTGGACCTCGGTCTTTGGGGGGGAAAAAAGCTGTTTCCATGAATCACCTCTTTCTTACTACGAGAGAGATACATGGTCCTCCAGAAAGTCAACGAAGTGGCTTTGTATGGGCTCGGAACTTGGTAAGAGTAAAAGAGAAGGAAGAAGCTATACTAGCGAACATATATCCTTCAATGTCATCATAACATTACAGAAGATATACTTAGTTCGTAACCATAAATTCTCACGATGAACATAAGGGACCCAATGCCGATTATCAGAGTTGTCATCTGCGTCGTCGGTCACAAAGATAATACTCTTAAAAACTTGATTTCCAGGTCGCGCACCTGAATTTATGCAAGATTCAATTCTCAACACACCGCAGTATCGGTAATTCTTCCCGGATGAGGACCAATTTCTGTGATACCATAAACGAGCTTGATCAACGTGGAGATCTACCCAATGAGGCTGCCATCAAATCCTACGGTCCAACAAAACGTGGGTTAAGTCCGCGCTGTTATCACCGGCCGACGCATAGTCCGCATCCAGGGCGGATTTTAACCTCAACTTACCGCTAACTCCGTCAACACCGGCAAACAAACGATATGCAGAGAGAAAGTTTACTTATACCTGACCAAGCAACGACGAAAAAGCTCATAAGTTCACCACTCCAGTCATTAGTTGGTCCATGCCCAAAATGTCGAAGTACAAGAAACTCGTCCTGATTACTGGTAAGCATATCCACACAGCACTCGGATCCTACCATTGAGACCAAATACTAGGCGCCAATCAAGGCGTCGGCTACGAAACAGCCAAGAATCTGGCCTTGTCGTCTGTTGACTACCATGTCGTTATTGGTAGTCGAGACGAAGCCAAGGGTGAAGCGGCAGCAAAGTCTCTTCAATCGCTGGACAACATCAGAGGAACTGTGTCCAGCATCCAGCTCGACGTAACAGACGATACCTCTGTTGACGACGCAGCTCGCACTCTCGCATCAGAATGGGGTCGACTCGATATCCTCGTCAACAATGCAGGCATAATCTCAACCACCAGCCCTCCAACCCGCGAAGCATTCCGCACCGTTCTTGAAACCAACCTCATAGGAGCATTAAGTGTCACGGAAGCTTTCCTCCCGCTTCTTCGCAAAGCAGAACATAAGCCGCCGCGTCTCATCTTTGTCACGTCAAGCACAGGGTCCATCACCCACGCTACCGACCCAGACTCACCATATTACAGTCCGTATGCTACAGAGTACCGGACTAGCAAGGCTGGGCTGAATATGTTGATGGCGATGTACTATGCGAGACTCAAGACTGAAGGTTTCTTGGTGTTTGGTGCGGATCCGGGATTGTGCGCGACGAACTTTATAGGTGATGCTGAGTCGCTGAGGAAAAGAGGGGCTGCCGAACCGGAGAATGGAGGGGAACGAGTTGCTTGTGTTGTTAGAGGTGAAAAGGACGAGGATGTTGGAAAGGTTTTGGGAGTGTATGGTGTTTCTCCGTGGTGATATTGGGCATGTTCTGTCGGCTCTTCTACTATTCACCGCATCCCAGAATAGGAAGGCGTGAAGATCGATCGTGAGAAACTAGCTCCTCCATATCTCATGCGCCAAGGTTTATAGCTCTTATTCTAAGAGGATGTAGTCAGATTATCTCCACTATTGCTGACATGACCCCTCCAGCTGCTTACTGCTAATGCGAGGCAGGTCATTCTTGTTGGGTACGTCTATATAAGACCGACTCATCCATGTGCTACTCCTCAACTCGACTCTAGTCCAATACAAAAGTTCGGAGACATGCCTCTTACGTGGTTCATCACCGGCTGCTCGAGCGGCTTCGGCGAGTCTCTAGTCCGTCAACTTCGTGCTGCGGGCGACAATGTTATCGCGACAGGTCGCAACGCTGATACCAAGCTCGCCCATCTGAAAGACACAGGAGCAGAGATTATCGACCTTGATGTGACCGCGCCTGTTAGCGAAATTAAGGCTGTGGCTGACCGAGCTTGGGGTATCTATGGTGGAATCGACGTGGTCGTCAACAACGCAGGATTCATTCTCAGTGGCCCCGTAGAAGAGCAGACGTTGGTATTACAAATTCCTATCCGAGATCCGACTAACTAAATACCAGCCAGGAGGATATGGAGAGATCATTTGGAGTCAATTTCCATGGTCCCATGAACATCACTCGTGCATTTCTTCCATATCTAAAGAAGAGAGGGTCTGGAACCTTGCTTTACGTCAGTTCCCAATCCGCCTGGCACTCTGATCCCGGAGCATCAAGCTATTGCGCCAGCAAATTCGCTCTAGAAGGTAATTCACCCATCACCCATCATCTCCGTCAGCTAACATCCCAGGTACCGTGGAATGTCTCGCCAAAGAACTGGCGATAGTAGCACCGACCATCAAACTCCTCATGGTTGAACCAGGATACTGCCGAACTCCCGTGTTCAACAAAGTGCAGCACGTAGAGCGCAGTCTGCCAGAGTACGCGCCGTTCAACGACGCAGTGTTACAGGCTGAATCTGGCTTCACGGCTAATTCGCCTGGTGATCCGGAGATCGCTGTTTCGAGGATGATTGAGCTTGTGAAAGGAACAGGGTTTGCGGAGGGGAAAACAGTGCCTTTGCGCGTTCCGTTGGGATCAGATTGTTTGGAGAGGATTATGGCGAAGTGTCAAGAGACGCTACAGATTTGTAGGGAGTGGGAGGATACCGCGAGGAGTGTCGATTACAAGATAGAGTCGTCGGCCTGAGGATGCACAAGTACCAGAGCCAATACGTTCAAGAAAAAGAGTCGCTATCTCTCATATGTTTGATGAAAGTTCTTCTGGTCACGAATTGCAAAAACAATGAAGTACATCAAGCAAGACAGACATACGAAGAGCAAAAGAATGGGTCTGGCCGGGGATTGAACCCGGGACCTCTCGCAAGCTATGCTATAGGGTTTTCCCTAAGCGAGAATCATACCACTAGACCACCAGACCGGTCAAGTTATTGTTGTACGGAATGCTCAAATCCTCTTCTATATACCAAGAGCTGTCTCCCCTCTGCTTCGTTGTCCTGATTCCCCTTCTTCGGTCTGGAACTAGGAGGGGATATCGCGGATTTGCGCAGTCGCTTGAACGCCTTATCCTGAGCATGTCCCCTGTGACCTTCCGTTTTTGTGCATCAAATTGGCAAGAGCGGGCGGGTGCCTGAATGCCCCGCTACAAGGGCCGGCAATCGGCAAGTCTAGCCCACTGAAGGATCGCTCTTGCTCTAACATGGGCTTGGCAGCTGTAGCTTGCCGCTATTTCCAATTTCTTTTAGCTGCTCATCTCCTTTCTTATTTCCCATCTTCATCCTGTTTGCTTCACTCTCGTGCTTCAACATCATCATTGATCTTCAATAAACATCAGCATCATATCGCATTGCATTGCATTCATTCGAGCATTTCCTCAAGCTACTCTACTATACCTTGATCATGACTACCTCACGCTTCTCCACGACTTTGGGTCTGCCCATGTACGGCACCCAGTCCCTAGTCGCCGAAGTCATTGGTGCAGACGCCACCGCGACGACATACGTCTTGAACTGTCCCCCGGGTACAGACGGCAACGATTGCGGTACATACAACAACACTGTTACTATCGGTCCATGGGCCAGCAAAACTCTGCCCCCCGGCGCTGCGAGCACAGGCGATCTCGATATCTTCATCACCATGCCCTCAGATGACGAGTACGACTGGAGATTCTCTCTCCACTGCGACATGTCCAGAAGCGTTGCCAAGAAGTGTACTACGATTAACGTCGGTGGTAACGACGATGACCACCCTACTGCGACTTTTACCGCGTCTGAAGATTTGGCCGAGTTTACTCTTGCCTACGCACCTGTCGTTATCACTGCTGGTTTGGACATTCTCAACGCCAAGCGCACCGGTGTCGCCGAAGCCAGCGCTACTTCTACCGCTACCAGCACTTCTTACAAGGAAGCCTCTACACCTACGGCCACTTCTGGCGCTTCGTCGAACTTTGCGCGAGTTTTTGGTGCGGTGTCTATTGCTGGAGTGGCGGCCGCGCTTGTTATGTCTTGATGGGAATGGAACTGAAGGGTTATGGGCACGTGTATGATATCGTTACTGGGTTTAGTGTTTTTGGAAGAGGCATTGCATTGATACAGGAATAAACTAAGTCCGAGACCATCATCTCCTCCTTGCATTCTTAAACTTTGACAACTTTGCTGCTACCTGTTTAACTTGTGACGATGACTCACCCATCCAGAGGATGTCCCAAGAATTACGTACTCAACAGTACGACACATTGAAGGCTTTGCTGCTACCCGACTACTAAGGCCAGATAGTGAAGGCAAAGCCTAGGACATCCAGATGGACATTCGACATTTGATGATCATGACAATTGCAGAAGGCATCAAGTAGAAAGAAGTATGCCGACTAGCAGGAAAGTATGGAGCTGCTGCTACAATAGGCTGTATCAAGCGTTTTGGAAAAGATAAGCCTGATTGACTATTGGAAGTACGTTAGTTCTGGTTTGCCCTCAAAAAGGAATAAGGGACTGTTCGTGGGAAAGGGATGTTCTTGTATTGGTTTTTCCGCTGGCGTTGGGAGGGGAACGTTCAGTCTGTAGCGAGGCGTTCAGAGCCAGTTCAAAATAAAGCACACGCGTTGATCCCTCAGAACAAAGCATCGGGTATTAGACTCTATTAAAAAAACACCATTGGGTATATCGACTCCGCACAAGTAAGTACATGGGGTATATGTTCCAGACCCCAGAGAATTTAGACATTGGCTATCATAACCAAAAACTCCTTCTATGCCAAATGATCAATCCCACAAAAACCAGCACCATCCTAGCCTCTTCTACTGGAGACCCATCTCTCAAGCAGGCTGTTGTAATAAAGATATACCCCTTTCCAGCGTTTCCTGGTCCAAGGGGAATCTCTCATTAAACTGGTCATGGTTTGCCACGTAGCCCATCTCTGGAGCCTGGACAGGATGTTGGCTCGGAGCCATATTCTGGTGCAAGGGAACACCGTTCATGGCAGCACCGGGCCGTTGATCAAGAGGCTGCGGTGCCCACTGGCCATGGGCCATAACTCCACGTCCCTGGATGTCGGCAGGTGGCCGAGGCTCCTGCATCTGCATGAGATGGGCAAAGCCTGGCTCTACGTAGCCAAAAGGCTGATAGGCCTGCATCTGATGCATGGGATCATGCCAGACGCCGAGTTCAGCAAGTTGCTGAACCTTCCCATTTTGCTGTGGCTGACCAGGGGCCGCCCCGAAGTTGCCAGCAGGCTGGTTGACCTGTATCTGTGGGTAAGGACCTACCCCAGACACGGGAGCAACCCAGTTAGGCTGTGGCTGGAAGTGTGTCGGGAACTGAGGCCCCTGCGCTAACTGGGGAGTACTTTCCCCGGACGAAAAGGCCGCTTGCATCTGGGGGAAGCTTTGCAATCTGACAATCCTAATCTCGTCATCCGAGACCCGGGCCTCATCCCTGGCCTGTTCCAGGAGGCTCTGAACCATATCCGCAGACGGCCCTAAAAACAAGTTAGTTTCGGTAAAGATATATCAAACGATTGGGGATACGTACGACCATTCTTGCGGCGATTCTTGGTCCCTTGCTTGCGTCCCACACCATCGATGACCCGAACACCCTCTGTCAAATAGTTAGTTCTGACCAATACGGAGAGATAAAAGAGTCCTACTTACCAGTATGGGAGGGCTTACACATGGACGTGCGATGTCCAGTTATGCATTTAGCACAAGCGATCTTGCGTCCCTGGCTATCCCTTCGGCAGACAGTGTTGCCGTTGGCGTCCTTTTGTACTGTGGGAGCCATTGTGTCGCGTTGTATGTTGGTAGCGATGTGAGACTGGGATGGTGTTAGTAAGAGTGTTGGGAGGGTAAGCATGTCGATGATCTATCCTCAAAGGACAGTGTATCGGATTGCGAAGAAGTAACTTACAAATAGGTAGGCCGCGCGATTTGCTGATGTGCGATGTTTACAAGTATGTGATAGAAGAATTGTGTTCAAGAGAGCGGGAATTCCTGCTTATATAGAGGGGAAGAAATGCAGAAGTTTCCATCGATTTGACTTCACAAATCTTCGGCTTGACTATTCGAAACTTAAACCTTCCTTCGGGAGCTTGCTCTTAAGAAACAAGTGATCACAATGACTGTCGGACAGAGATCGGAGACAATAGACCTTTTCGCTATGTAAGTAGGTTATGAGGCCTCAGGCGCAGGACGTAAGATTCATAACCTTGATCCCCTTGAACCAAAATCTGGAATTGAATGGAATTTCACAACAATTTGTCGCTGCCTGGGTGGTTGGGAAAGAGTCTTTATACAGTGTATCCACGCTGGGAGTGAGCCAGGGGATGTGCAAATGCTGCGAATGGCATTGCATATACTTCACGATAGTGGTCAAAAATGGTCTATTCGCAACGCAAAAACTGGCAAGGACTAGACAAATGCCATTGAAACACTGATGAACCAAGATCATCTTCATCTATGGGTTAAAACATGCGTGGTTGATCATACAGGCATTTCTCCCCTTGGTGTGTAGTCAAATAAGCTTTACGAAATAGGGTTGAATTTTCATAAGGACCGTTCAGTTCCCTTGTGAACTCTCTTTGCGCTCGGGATTTTGTTTGCGCATCGACAAAACCTTCCTTGCGCGTGAGAATGTATTGGGTAGTTCAGCACTCGAATCGTCAGGCAAACGACTCCGTTAAGATTCAATTCATCGGGAGCTTAAAACACCCGGTTTCCCCACAATGGCACTATCGTCCAATCCATTTCGTTGGTATTGATGAAACCTAGACGACGACATCTTTATGGGGCCAGGCTCCAGGATAACCTGAGAATTGGATTGCATCACCTGATATAAGAAGAAAGCAAATGATGACTCTCTATGATATGGTTCAGTCATAATAGTTGTATACTTCAATTCCTATCAAATAAGTCGTACGTCAAGAATGGAAGCGCTGGAAATCTAGGCAGCCTTGTGAGAGAAAGGGATATCGTACCGAGTGAGTTCCTCGAGGCAATGCCCATGGCTGTGTGCCTAAAGTTCGTCTCTCTTCGGCTCCTCAGTGGTGATAGAGAGCTATAGAAGTCAAATAGATTTCATGCTGAATTCTTTTCCGGCCGAGTTTGAGGACAAACTCAACATTGACGAATTGATTGCAGACCCCCTTCGTCATTTCCCAACAAGGAATTGGCATCCCTCCCACCAGTGTTTTGATCACCTTTCACAGAATTCTGTCATAGCTATAGGGAACTTGGCTTAATCCGCCACTATCGAGCAAAAGAACTAGTCCCTTGCTCTTTAGCAAAGGCACCCCATATTTCTCCACAGTCACATATCCCACAGATATCACAACTTTCCCATTCAGATGTTTAGAATGACACTCACGTATTTCTGCAGCATGTAGGAAACCGGACGAACTGGTTTCAGAACCAATTATTTACAGGAAGGCTCTGGCCTCTCATCCATCTTACCTACACTTCGATGCCCGCTCTTCTATGCTACGTTAGCCTCGACGGCTGCCAGAGGTGCCCATAATCTGAGATGAAGGACTTAGACCATATATCGCAACAGCTTTCAGAATCTGGTTCGCTGCGGTCTGAGTTGCTAGGCGGTGTCCAGGTGAGCGTGAAGTGGGTGAGCGCCAGACGCAATCGTCGTGTAGGCTTCCATCGTAAGCCATTACGGGGCAAGAGCAGTAGGACTGTGGGTTTTCTAGAGCTCTATTAGATATCTCCTGTTGTCGGAGAGTTCCCCTGTCTACAATAGACCTTGGAATGTACGTCGCGCAGACGAAACCTTCTGGCAAGCAATTCTGAATCACCCGGTATATAGATAATTCAAATTCCTCCTCTTGCCCTTCTGCACCTCAGCCCGACTACTCTGCACATGTCGCGCAATCTACCGCGAGACATGGTTCAAACTATTCCCCCTACGAGAACGTATTGCAAGTCCCATCCCACACCTACAAACTGCACCACTCTTCCACCACACAAAACGAAACATTTGGAAAGCATCGCTTATTACCATCCTCAATGCAGGACTATCATATTGTATTCCATCTACACTGAATACTAAAACTTCTCGCCAGTTACAAATAACCTCTTCATCGATTCCTACTCTCGGTGCTGGTTCCCTGTATGGGCCCAGTATTTGTGTCAATTCTGGTTTCAATGCCAGTTTTGGTCACAACCGTAGTCCCACGTTTAATCATGACAATGCTCCCCTTGTTCTTGGTTCAGATTGTGAAGGAAATCTCCGACTACGGTGCGACGCCACCGAATGGACCGGTCAATGGCATGGCAGCGACAAGTTGAAGTGCTAGCCATCATGACAATGCAAGGTCTCCACGTCACAACTCGCGGATCCCGCGATCACAGGCATCCTGATGGGTGAACCAATGACGAATATCGAGATGATGCTTGTACGTCCTCAAGCACTGTGGCTGTTGGTGAAGATGGAGTGAAGGGAGGAAGTCCTCCATTCTTCGGTGTACTGCCTCTCTCTCTCTCTTGTTGGGATATCGGTGTGGACATCTCGAGCATTGGGTTGCCTCTCATTCGACAACTGTGTATCATTCAGAAGAGGGACGGTTCCGCGGAACTAAGAAGGGGAGGTCATATGTCCCTGCGGTGATCCCCGAATGCGACACTTATCTGGATGACTGCCGGATATCGCACGGGAAACTGAAGCCCAGCCTCGCAGTCCCGCGTCTATGGAGGATCCGAGTTTATCTACGGACACAAACAAAGCAGAAGCAAGAGCTACTCATGCTCTCGGGTATCTGGCATCGGGGAAATTCCGGTATAACCTCATCCAAGCTACAAGGCCAGATAGGATTGAAGCTCGCAGGTTTTGTTGGACAACCAACGCTTAACGTTGTTTATGTCTTGTTGATCCGCAATTCGTTTGAGCGTCCTACTCATCGGAGGTGGACGGTATCTAGAAGGCGGGGCACGATCTGGCGATGATAACCATCGAGTATGTTCACGTAGGCGGAATGGCTTGAACCATGTCTCGCGCTCAAAGCAGTGGCTTCTCTGAGCTGTCTATCGGGTCACAGGTGGTGTTTGGCGGGCAGGCGATATCTCAGTTGAACGGTTGCCAAAGGTATATACACTTTGACCGGGCTCGACCTGATGTCGTGGCTGAACTTCAGTATGACGGCTTTGCCTCAATGATGACGATCTGCGACTGAATTACCTTCTGTCCAGAAACCGCCTGCAACAAGGTGACTGCGCCTGTGGCGCAGTCTTAAGCTCAATCCATGAAGGAGCCTCAGGATAAAGACTTCACCACAGAATGAGGATCTCGCTCGGGAGTCGATGCCTCAGAATTATCAGACTACCCTTGGCCGAGCGCTAGAGCCCCAAGATGGTAGCTTTACGCTGACATCAGGACGATGGCTGAGCACGCTTTATTCATGGCGTTGCTCCAGGGCCATGAGGGTAAGCAAACGATACCACAGAATGAGGAATTGACCATGAAGGAGTTTCCTGAGCCAACTATGAGCTTGGTAGAGGCAGAGGCTGCGACGGAAACCACACTTCGTAACGAGGACGTTAACGTGCAAGCGATGCCTCCAGATGGTTATCTACTCCAAGCATCCACTCGAACCAGCAGTTTGTATCGAATCTCTGCTTAATCATTCCTCGCCGAAGCAGAGTGGCTATACCTTGAACTCGGTGATCAGGGACGAGTTTGAAGCCCAGCATGAGCTTTCGCAGATGCCAAAATGTTTTGGTCGGGCATTTTCGCATCTTCAATATCCCCCTTTATTCTCCCTGCTCGGGTCTTCATCAATTCCCCGGCTTACCGACATTTGAGGATTTCTCAGCGAGGTCTCCTCAAATACACTCAACATTTGCACTATCCTTTGCGATTACTCTTTACATCAGTCAACAACACCTACACAATATCGTACGGAACCTCAGAAGGTGATAGACTAAGAAAGTTTCATGACTTGTTCCCAACCTGGATAGCGGGGAGTCAAGCGTTACATGGTTTAGAAAGGTTAATAAACCCCATTATTTGTTTACATATCTTGCCTCATAAATCTGGCAATATCCTCTTTTCTTTCAATCGTTGTGATTAATGCGGAGTTGTGGCCCTTGTCTCCGAAGATGCCAACGTCGCTCCAGCGCTCAAAGTAGAACTCTCGGAGGAAACACCTCCGCTCTCCACACGATGGTTCCATTCCTCATACGGCAACCATATAATATGGGTCAATACCTTATAATTGATCATGTGCCTTGATATTTGCCCTTGTTACGGAATCTACTGCTCCGTTGTCAATTGTGGTTCGGCATTGAGAGTGAAATTGTCCAGATGGAGATGCTTTCCGGGGAATAACAGGACGATTTCATTTGCTACTGCGGATCAAATTCCCCGTGGTCTTTGCGGATGGCGGGCCGGGTCTTGGTATTAGCTGTTCTTTGCCATGTCTTTGAAGTCCTTTGGTGATGGTCCACGGATGCTACGCTATCGGTTCCGTAGCAAATATACTACGGCACATCGGGAGATGGGACCTTGCAGGGGTATAAACTCATTCGACTATAATATCTCCATGAGATATAAAGACCAATCCATCCCTCGATCAATTGAACTCCTCAGTTGAGCACGACAACATCATCAACCTCCATCATGAAGTCCTTCCTCGCCCTCAGTCTCTTCACTGGCCTCTCGGTCGCCCAAAGCGCCGCCTGGGCCCAATGCGGTGGTCAAGGCTTCTCCGGTGACAAGACTTGCGTCTCTGGCTACAAGTGCACCGTCGTCAACGAGTGGTACCACCAATGCCAGCCCGGCTCTGGAGATCCTCCTTCCACTACCCTCAAGACCACCACAGGCAGCTCCCAGCCCACTGGCACTCCTGATGGAAAGTTCCTCTGGGTCGGCACTAACGAGGCCGGTGCTGAGTTTGGAGAGAAGAACCTGCCCGGTAAATGGGGCACGCACTTTACTTTCCCTGAACCTGCTGCTGTTGATGTAAGTACACGCCATGATGTGGTATTTCAAGACTAACATGTTTCAGACCCTCATCTCTCAGGGCTACAACACTTTCCGTGTTCAGCTCAAAATGGAGCGATCAAACCCTAGCAGCCTCACTGGCTCGTTCGACCAGGATTACCTCAAGAACCTGACTTCCATAGTCAACCACATCACCGGCAAGGGCGCCACCGTTCTTCTCGACCCCCATAACTACGGCCGCTACTTCGACAAGATCATCACCTCCACCTCTGACTTCCAGACCTGGTGGAAGAACTTTGCCACTCTGTTCAAGAGCAACAGCCGTATCATGTTCGACACTAACAACGAGTACCACACCATGGACCAAACCCTCGTGCTCAACCTCAACCAAGCCGCCATCAACGGTATCCGAGCTGCTGGCGCCACACAGTACATCTTTGTCGAAGGCAACCAATGGTCCGGCGCATGGTCATGGCCCGATGTTAACGACAACATGAAGGCTCTTACCGACCCCGAGAACAAGCTGATCTACGAGATGCACCAGTACCTCGACTCTGACTCTTCCGGTACTTCACCCGACTGTGTTTCCACAACCATTGGTGTCGAGCGTCTGCAGGCTGCTACCAAGTGGCTCCGCGATAACAAGAAGGTCGGCATGATTGGAGAGTTTGCTGGCGGTCCTAACGAGACTTGCAAGACTGCTGTCAAGAACATGCTTGACTTTATGAAGAAGAACACTGATGTCTGGAAGGGCTTTACTTGGTGGGCTGCTGGTCCTTGGTGGGGTGACTACATGTACAGCTTTGAGCCTACAAGCGGTGTTGCTTACCAGTACTACAACTCTCTTCTCAAGACTTACATCTAAGAGATGCTGCAGAGGTTGAAGTAGAAGGAGGATGATTCGGGGGGGCATGAAGATAGGTGTCATTAACAGGGACACAAAAGCTTTGAGCGCATCGCGCCAGTTCCTTTTAGCCGACGAAGGTGCTCTCCAGTACATACGCAATTGCGATCTTCTGTATATACATTTAACGTACATTCTTACATCACAAACACATTTATCATCACTATCATGTCCAATTCACTCGTTTCCGGTTAATTTGATTGTACATCGCAACTTATAATATCTAACAGCCAGGTAGGTGACAGAAGGGGTGTTTTCTAAGGCACAGGGTACGCCTTCTAAATGCTGGTCTAAGCCAACATAAAGTGACCAAAATATTTCGTCTCTTAGGATCTGGAGATCAATTCTTCTGATACCCCGAGGACGGCGCACAACCCGACATGGAAGAAGGATAAATCCAACCCTAAGACTTAAACGACCATTGAACATCCTCCCATCCCTCCCTCCTCTGTATCTTCACCCCAAACCCCTCACCATAATTCACCGGCTGGAGAGCAGCTTGGGAGAAACTACAGTCCTTACCAGCCGGCAACTCCGGTCCATCCGGCAACTTGACATCAAAACCAGCCAACAAACAAGCCACAAGTCCCAAGTTTTCAGCAAAGGCAAAAGTTCGACCAGGACAGAGATGTCTTCCTCCACCAAAGGGTATAAACGCTGCTCGCCTGGCTTTGTCTGCCTCGAGGGTCTCCTTTGTCTCAATAAAGCGATCTGGTTTGAAAGTGGAGATGTCTTCGCCCCAGGTGTCGAGGGTGTGAGAGACCAAAGCGGAAATTTGGACATTTTCGCCTTTCTTTAGGAGATAAGAGTTGCCGTTGCTGTCTGTTACCGTTGTATCTTCGAGGACTCGACGATTACTTCCAGCCTGGTTGCTAAGACGAATTGCTTCTCGGTAACAGCTCACCAAAAGAGGACACTTATCATCCAGAATCGTAACATCGACAATACCCTTATCTCCATCCTTTTTGATAATCGGCAGAACCTCATCCCTCAACCGCTGAACGAGATCAGGTCTGCTGAACACGTTGACGAAGAACCAGTACAGAGTAGGAATCGTGTTTGAAGTTCCAACATGAAGAAGCGCAAGCTCGATGTGTCCGATTTCTTCACCGGGGACATTATGTTTGACGAAAGGGTATGCGCGACCTCGGACGATCTCTGCTGCGTCTTCGTGCTCGTATTTTTGTGCGGCGTAGTATTTGCCTAGTGCAGCTTGGAGTCGTGCTCTGGCTTGATGGGCTTTGGGAGCGGTGATCGCCGGGAGGATATTGACTAGCAGTATGTTAAGACCGCCTTCAAAGGTCCTACCAGAAGTTAGCGTTTTACCCACGTTAGTAACTCATGTTCAACTTACCATAGATCTTCCAACAAACTAGGATCCTCCCTCAAAGGATTCTCGGGCCCATACAACGCCTCCGAAGTAGCCATGGTAACAACATCCCTCAACCAAAGCCACACATTCCCATGTTCCAACGTACTCCCCTTCTTAATAGCATTGATATCTTTGGCAATGTAGTTCAGCGCATTAGCATTCATCCGATGAATATGCTCCCCCGTCATAGCAGGATGAATAGCGGCAAAGAAATCCGGCACAAGATCTGTTTCCTTCAACTTCTTATGCGTTTCATTGGTAATCAGCAATTCTCGCTGCGCAAATTCTACAGCGAAGGGCTGGAATGATAGGGTCTTTTTGCGATATGCTGATTGGATTATTGCTGGGTCGAAGATGACGTAGAGTTTTCCGCCGAGGATGGGGAGTGTTGCGATTTTTCTGTGATGTCTGTCGCTATTCCTTGTTAGAGATGGTTTCTTAGTTGGGTGAGATGGGTTGGATTTACTATAAGCGTTTAAGGTATGTATTTTGGTATTTCATCATTCCGTAGAAATGTCCGATGATGGGGAACGCAGGTTTGAGAAATGGAGGTTCGCGAGGATCAAGGGATGGTGTCGATAGCTTGTGTAGCAATGCACTGACAAGCAGTACACCGAGAGCAATGAGATAGTTTCCTGGTGATTGTTTGACATCTTCGACCACGAAGCCGAGAATGCCACTGGGGCTAGTAGTCACGTTAGCAGCCATGTTGGAACTTGAGTCCACTAACTTGGAAGGTTTGCAGCCCAGGTGAAAGAGGCAGCTTCTCATGCTTTATATAAAGATCCACGGAGACACTAACGCGGCAGTGCTTACTTGGGATTGCCATTCTGTATAAGCGCTGCTGTTGTGGTGGTAAGATTTTAGCGCAGGATTGCAAAACGGTTTGCTTTATTGGTCTGCTCGCAAGGGATTTCGCACTTGGGCTTAAATTTGCAGTTCATGAGCGTGAGATTGATCCTTCGCTCGAGTTAATTTGTGTCCTATTAAACACACAAAATGGAGAGACAGGCGTTAGTTCCAACGGTCAATGGAAGAAACAGGGATTCGTTGGCATCATCGTGCATGTGTATCTTTGTCTTAATTAGAATATACAAAGCTAATATCAGAACACGCGTCGCTAATGTGCTATATAGCAACAGTCAAAACATATATACTGAATGCTTATGCTCTCCCTTTAATCCATCAACTCAAGCCATCTCATGCCTCTGGTGCTGCCCATTCGACAACTCCGCAACACCTTGCTCATGCGGCATTTCCTGCTTGGCAGGCGAATAATAAGATCCCATTCCATCCCCAGGCGACACCACTATAGGTGAATCATTATGTTTCTCGTCTGAAGGGTCTGTTCCGGCGGGACTGTATTTTCGCTTGTTGCGACGCCAGAAGAAGAATCCTGCTAGAGCTAACGCGACGACGGCGAGGGTTGCGCCGACTGCTATGCCTGCTACGGCGCCGGATGATAGTTCGTTGCTTTCGTTGTCGTTGGAAGAGGGGTTGGAGGAGTTGCCGGTTGATGGGTCGGACGTGGATGTCGAGGTTGTTTCTGCGTCGGAGGCTGTTGTGCCTGCTGTGGTTGCGGTGCTATCACCCGTTGACTTGGGTGGCTATATCCCATCAGCATGCATATGACCCTGAGATATCTCGCGAACAACTTACCGCACTGTAGATGGTAGAGTACATCTGATTATTCACCTCGCCCACACTCGTCATCAACCACTTCTGCCTCGGCTGATCCCCCTCGAAGTTCGAGCTCATAAAAACAGGTCCATCAGGAATACAATCCAGATTCCACTTGGTTCCATTCTGCACATTCGTTATCCTATACGCATCATCCTCTCCCCAAAGCGACACATCCCATTGTTGTTCATCGCTATCATCGGTGGCCATTAAGCATGGTCTCGTTCGTCGTTTCTCGTCTATGATGTCGGGTCGGTAGCATACTGAGAGTTGTTTCTTGACGGTCGTGTCGGAACATCGCATTTGATATCGACCTGGTTTATCGCCTATTTTTTGCTACGGCTGTCAATTGGTGATCCATTGAAGGGTCGGGTGTCTGGGGACGTACAAATTGCCAGTACGAGTTCTTGTTCGCTGGCCAGACTCGCAGATCACCACCTGGAGCCGTAGGCTGTAACATGCCATGAAACACCGTTTCCCCATTATCGACAGCGAGCTCCGAGAGCTGGTACCACGCATTGGGGTCCAGATCTTTGGCGGGTTCGAGGGTAGGCATGGTGGGTTATCGCGATATACTCGGGTCAACAATGGACAATGAAGAAAGAGAGAAAGGTAGTAAAAAGAGTTGCCCGCCCGAGGTGGATATTGAACAAGACTAGACAGGGTAGGGCTGAAATAGCATGTCCACTCTGGAGAGATTAATGATGGGAATAGACCGGTCATTGGTTGGTATCTGAAACGACACGGGAGGAAGATTGGGTCGCCAAGGGATTAGAGTTGCTCTCAGCCTTCTTGTGGTCCACTTTGAAGGCGCAGATAATAAGCACTGTTATGGAGTTGGTAATTTTGTGGTTGATCCCGAACGGTTCAACGTTCACTGCCTTGGTGGCTGGTGACGATCGTTGTACCGTATTTAGAGCATCTTGATGGCCAATTGACCTGGGAACAGAGTACGCATGTCAGATGCGATTGCTTTTCGTACCTGAAGTATTGGGGGCCATCAAATCATTGATTTGGGGGTGAGATGCGACGAAGGATCGAGGGCCTGGTCAATCCCGACGGTTAATTGTGTGGGCGGATAAACTTAAGGTTGATCGACAGTACCGTTCAGTTAACAGCGCTGTATTGGCCTCGTCCTGAACACATGGAACTCCGTGTCCGCAGGGACCTGGATCTACGAGATTATTAAGGTTTCCTGCATTGCGCGACACCTTGGAATGAATTTATTCCCGGCTGGTTCAGGGTAGGTGTGCAGGTCGGAAAAAGACAACCACGATGGGATTGGCATACCCGGGAGCCAGTCTTGCATCAATTAATAATGCTCTGCAATGGCTTCCTTATCATGTTGGATATTCCATACAGAGTAACTGATGTCCGTTGCATCCCAGGTCTTGATAGATAACGTTGCCCTTCCCAATTGCTCAATATACGACTTGGGTCAAAGCTCCCATGAGATCTCCCAAGCCACACGAAACCGAAGATCAACATGCCCGTAGCAATAGCACACGGCGATAACTCCAGAATCAGAACAGATCTGGAATCGATTCCGCATCTCAGCGCCCGTTATCAGTGGAAATACCACATCAAACACCCATCAAACGGAAATAAAACTTGTTCTCCGGAACCAGATCCCAAGCCGAGGCACAGCAATATACCCGCTTTTCGGCTTCAATGACGTTTTTCGCGACCCTCACCGCCCGCAAACCTAAGCCTCACCTGTTTCACCTCACAGTACTCACCTTGAACATGAGACTAAGCCACCAGAATGAACAAGAATGTAGCACTCATCCTCTCTGAGCTCAGCAACATCCGCTTCACAACCACCCAACGCGATGTCCTCCTCAAATTCCTAGTCTTTTCCTCCCGTCTAGCCGCATGGCTCCTCACCCAAAAACATGCCTCACCATCCACCATCTCCCGCTTCCAACTCCTCATGCGCCAACTCTCCCTAACCGCCAAACTTTTACGCGTTGGCAAATTCACACAGCAGTATAAGTCCGCTGCTCAGAATTTACTTTCACAAAAACATCAGGATCATTTTCTGGGGTACATCACTGTGATTCGCCAGCTTTTGACGGCTGTGTACATGACGTGCGATAACGCTACCGTTCTGAATAGTATCGGTTTCGTCCCCTGGAAAGGCGCCAAGACGTTAGAGAGACGCGCATACCGGGTTTGGTTCGCTGCGGGTGTTTGTGGGATTGTTGCGCAGGTGTATTGTTTCTACCAATTAAATACCAAACGCGACGATGATGAACCTGATAGGCAGTCTCTGTTGTAAGTACCTTGCCCTCCCACCGTTACAACGCTGACGTGATGTAGTCGCCAAACAGCTAGTAAACTCCAATTACTTTCTAGCTTGTGTGATATAACCGTGTCATCAGCGGCTGCAGGATTGATAAAATGGGATGAAGGAGTTATATGTGCGAGTGGAATGCTGAGTAGTTGTATTGCGGTTTACACTCAATGTAGACCACGGCGATGACTAACGTGATGAATATCTGTTACAGTAATTCTACATTGGTCTAGATATGGCGGAATTAGGCTTCTTGGCGGTGTTCGGGTGTCATTCCAGAAGGGGAACTTGGTCTACATAGCTCCAACCATGGCGCCATTCAGAAAAGTTTAACGCCGGTGTCGGAGACTAGAAGAAATATTGTTTCGATAGCTTGATCCTTTTGGACTCTATAATAAATATTTCTCCACGATGATTTACATCTCGGTGATTTATGATGTATCTGGCCGAGTACTAAAGTACCCAATCCTTCAATACTCATACCCAATCATGTCGAGTAAAGTTGTCGTTATCACTCCTGCAGCGGAATCACTGGGTCTGGACTCATTAGTGGCTAAACCCCTGAGATCAAATTCGCCTCCCTCCCCCATGCCAAACACGCGACACCTTCCTTGTCCGGTTGAAGCATTTCCCTCAAACCCGTTGGAGAGGCTAGACCCTTTAACCTCCTACCAAGATAGTTTGACAGCCAGATAAAAAGAAGCACGCCACACAAGGAGGTTGTCTCCCAAGACAGTCTAGCGAGGGGACGATGCAGGGGCTCAAGGTGTTCAATCTGACACCACTAGCTGCGCTAATTCAGCCTTCTGCGGGCGACTTTCACGGGCCACTTGCTAAACAAGGGTCAGGCCGAGGAGGCCGAGTCCAGTCCAATCCAATTCAATTCAATCCATTCCCTCTCGATTTCTTTCATTCTTATCAGCGCATCTCCCCCTCTCCCGTTTAGATCTCTGCTGATCCTTTCCCATCTTTCTTTCTTTTTTTGCGCGCGACTTGCCATGTGGACTCACGGACCAGCTTTAATTACTTGCGTTTAACTCCACAGCTTGGCACTTCACCCTCATTTACCTTCCTTTTTTTCTTCACCAGTGACATTCTCCTGTACCATACACTCGGATCACGATGTCACACGACATCAAGAAAACGACCGACATCAAAGTCGAAGTCGCCCTAGCCCGCGATGTCGAAGCCTTCGAGATGAACGACATGTCCCACACCCACCAACCCAACGACACAACATGGGCCGTATCCGTACCAAGCTCCGAAGAGCAGTCAAAAGAACAAAATGACTGGCTAGATGGCTTTCGAAGGGCTGATCGACGAGCGATGAAGAAGGGTTGGGATAGACAGTATCATTCGGAACAACCGCCGCAGATACCTGGTGATAATCGGTACTTTGACATTAGAGCTGCCAATGCAAAGACTGCGACGAGTGCTTTGGCTAGGGAGTTGAAGGGGAGGCATTTGCAGATGATTGCTTTTGGTGGAGCTATCGGTATGCCATCCCATACTGCGCAAGAGGAGCATTGCTAATGATGGATAGGTACTGGTCTCTTCGTCACGTCGGGTACTGCTCTTCACGAAGGTGGTCCAGGCAGTGTTCTCATCTCCTACATGGTCATCGGCGCACTGCAATACTGCACCATGCAATCTCTCGCCGAACTCGCCGTCATCTTCCCCATCGCCGGTTCATTCTCTGCCTTTTCGACACGCTTTCTCGATCCCTCGTGGGGATTCGCCATGGGTTGGAATTATTGCTTGCAGTGGTTGTTTACGCTTCCTCTTGAGATTATCGCGGGCGCTTTTACCATTACGTACTGGAATGAGGGTATCACCAAGTCGGTTTTCGTGGTCATTTTCCTTGCGGCTATTTTTGTCATCAATTTGTTTGGTGTCAAGGCTTATGGCGAGGCTGAGTTTGTGTTCTCGACTATCAAGGTCACTGCGATCGTAGCATTCATGTACGTGCTCCCCTACCTTTTTGGAGTATAAACTAATGAACTCAGTCTTCTTGGAATTGTCATCAACATCGGCGGCGAGCCCACAGGAAGCTACATCGGAGGCCGCTATTGGGTCGACCCGGGCCTGTTCAACAACGGCTTCAAAGGCTTCTGCTCCGTGCTCGTAACATCATGCTTCTCCTTTACCGGCACAGAACTTATCGGACTAGCAGCCGCCGAAACAGCCAACCCGCGCAAGTCCCTACCCAGTGCCATCAAGCAGGTCTTCTGGCGCATAACGCTCTTCTACATTGTATCTCTCATGCTCGTCAGTCTACTAGTTCCTCATAACGACCCTCGGATCCTGGACGCCAGCTCTTCCAACTCTGCAGCTTCACCTTTCGTCGTGGCTATCGAGACAATGGGAACGACGGTTCTGCCGAGTGTTATGAACGCTGTTATTCTCATTGCGGTGATTAGTGTTGGAAATTCATCTGTTTATGGATCATCGAGAACGTTGGCTGCTCTTGCGGATCAGTCTATGGCTCCTGCGATTTTCTCCTACGTTGATAAGCAGGGTCGGCCGTTGGCTGCTATTATCTTTGCTTCCTGCGTTGGTCTGTTAGCGTTCATTGTCGATCTGAAAGCACACGCGATCATCTTCGATTGGTTGCTATCCGTCAGTGCTCTTGCGACATTGTTTACATGGGGCAGTATCTGTCTCACACACATCCGCTTCCGCAACGCCTGGGCCCACGCATCACATACTCTCGAACAACTTCCTTTCCGCGCACGATCCGGTACATTTGGATCATGGTTTGCTCTTGTCGGATACATCCTTATCTTAGTATCTCAAGTCTGGATAGCTGTTTCGCCTGTCGAGATGAAGAAGGATGCGACCGCAGGCGATGTTGTGCAGAATATCTTTCTTCGATTGATGGCTGTGCCTATTGTGTTGGTCATGTATCTTGGACACAAACTTTGGTACAGAACTGGGTTTGTCAAGTTGGATGATATTGATATTCAGACTGGTAGACGGTATTACCGTGTGCATTTGATGAGTGACCAGGATAGGGAGGCTAGAGGGGCGTGGCCGTTTTGGAAGAAGGCGTATAAATATTTCTGCGCCTGATCTTTTCTTTTTGTTTAGTGTTTCCTTCATAGTAGCGCTGGCTTTGTGTGCAAGCCATTTAGTTCAACGATACCATTACCTTGTTCAATCAGCAGACCTTTGTTTCGCAAGTGACGTATTTCTGTAGCAAAAAAGGAAGATTGTTTCTTAGTTAAGAAGCCCCAAACAACTGCAGCAAAAGTGCGAGGGACCGTCAACCACTTTATGGGCGATTCATCAAGATTCCCTTCTGCAAGAAGCCCCTGCAGGAACTGTTGTAACAGTATCCCTCTGGGGCAAAGGTTCTTGCAAATTTTGCATGAACCTCATACATGCAGTATTGCGGCGTAATGAAACGTAAAGAACTGCCTGTTTGTTCAAGCGGGGATGTGCGGAACCGTTTACTGTTACAGCGATTACTCTTTATCGACAGATTTGGAAGAAAAGCTGCCTTTGGCTAGGAACAAAAAGCAAAGAAAAGTTGGAGAATGTCGCTGGTTGAGGTGTATGCGATCCTACTCGTAATTATCGCAAAGAGTCTCCGACCTACCGTAACAGATTATACTCGCCGCTGTTAAGAACCAGATTGACGCATGTAGGAGCGCCATGCTTGCCGATACATATTACAGGCCCAACCAATACTTTAACCGAGTAGCCGGACGTTCTTCTGTCTTAGCCTTGTTTCCTCATCCCAGGAACCACAAATCCTTCTCGCTTGGAACTTTCGTTCCCGCTTTCCGCATCCGAGAATCTGGACTCGACGCAGGAACCAACTGTTCATAACAAGATCATGTATTATATAACAAGGCAACCTATAGCAAACACCTAGTTTCGGTCACTGCATTTAGAAATACGAACTTCTATACGAACAAAGGCCTGTAAAACTGTATCTGACAATACGGCGTGGAGGGAAGGGATAACAAGGCCTCCAAATTTGGAGACGGCTCCGCGGCCGGTTGTGTCCGGATCGTCTCAGGAAGATTTTCCGCTAGAGAATCACAAAAGAGCGGCCCTCTCGGCTCGACCCTTCGCTTGTTAGCGTTGCGACATAGCTAGGGAATCCCTGCTTGTCTTGCAGCAACGACAGTTCAATTCGGTGATACTTTCAGCCACTGAACCAGGAGGATGCAGGGCATCTTGGTTCTCGATTGACGCTGCAGAAATTGCAATGCCAGTCATTACCAATGATAGCCTGAGTGAAGGATTTGGTCTGGAAATGCGCCGCTCGGAGGGTTCGTCCAATCCGCCTGCAAGCCACTCGGGTGATGAGCAGGCCTCAGTACAGTGATCCTGCAGAGACATTGAAGACAAAGCGTTTGAGGTGCAGAAATTGACAAGAGAGAGGTAAAAGTCTGTAACACAAACGTCTCATCACTTTAAATCCCGGTAGTTCGAGTTAGATACAAATATGCATATGCGCGTCCCCATAATCGAACTGTTGGTTCTTGCTTGTTCCTTTCTTTTTCTTTTCGCGAACTTTGAACCTTGAGTCTGATCTTGAACGTGGTTGATCCCGTCGGTTCAATGTCCGGGCCTCCAACACCTCCCAAAGATGGGAGTCCTTACTTCCCTATTTCCGAAAGATCGGCAAGCCTTGCGAGAGTTCACATCGGTGTGACGACTCCGCTTATCGCGATCGCCTTGGCTATGTTTGTTGCGAGGATATGGTTAAGAGTGAGACCTTGGAGGATAAGTTGGGAGGATTATTGTATGGCGATTGGAGTGGTAGGTCCCAAGCCCAACAACAACACCATAATTACTAACTGGTGATTGACCAGGCCGCAGCTTGCGTAGACTTTGGCTTTTTAATACCCCAGATGTACACCCAACCGACCCTCATCACAGAAGAAAAAAGTCTCTGGGCACGAAAATACGGCTTTCTCGCGATTCCAATATGGGGCATTGCTATGATGTTCATCAAAGTCAGCATCGCAATGATGATGCTCCGCATCCAACCCAACGTCCTCTGGTGGCGCATATTCTGCTTTTTTATAATGACTCTCTTGATAGCCTACGGCGTCGCAAACACTTTCTTCATTCTTCTACAATGTCAGCCGCTCGAAGCATCATGGGACGCTTCCGTGTTGCAGACTGTCGAAGGGGCGAGCTGTCTTCCTCAAATTGGCATTCTCATCATGTCGAATCTCGGGTCGGGGATAAATATCGGTACAGATGTGTTGCTTTCCTTGGCGCCGACGCTGTTTCTCTGGAAATTGAAGCGTCCGCTAAAGGAAAAGATACTGGTTGGTGCGTTGATGGGTCTGGGGATGTTTGCGAGCGTCGCTTCGATCGTCAAAGCCACCCTAGTCAAAGAATTCGGCGGATCGACAAAAGACCCTTGGGCACTGGTTATTTCCATCGCAACGTGGACTGCCCTCGAGCAGATCCTCATCATGATCGCATCCTCAGCACCATTCCTCAAGCCGCTTGTTCAAGCAGGTTTACATAAAATGGGATGGACGTTATCAGGCACTTCAGCTGCTCATTCAGGATACGGCAATAATTACCGCGGGCAGAGCGTGCGACAGTCAAGGATCTTGACGAACAAATCTACTACTTCGAGACGGGATGTCTATGGTGGGGATGAAGATCCTTTTGCGGCTGGGGATAGCGCGGATGCGATTCCGCTGGAATTAAAAGCGTATCAAGGGAGAACAACGGAGGAAAGAGATATCGGGACAAGGTCTTGGGATGAGAGGGGGAGTATGGACAGGGTTTGTTCGCCGAGCCATGCAGTGTAGGATGTATTTACTGGAAGTGACTAATTGACCGTTCTTATTTTATCCGTTGAACCAACAGACTGGATGCTGCATACGCGAGGTGATCCTTGGCCAATGAAGGATGTGGAGTTGCAGATGCTTGTCTGGAAATCAGATCATCAGGAACTTTGGTCATCGAAGGATCCATTCCCATGCAGATGACCAGGGTATCTTGCTGCAATTATCCAGCGGAAGTTCACTGGGAAAATACGCATTGATTATCATCCTCTTCACTTGTTGGTCTTGCTTCACAACTAGGGTACCTAGCCCGCCGAACCCCCGGGAGCCGAACAGCGAGAAATCTAGGCTCAGTCCCGGCTGCTTCGCCGCAGTCCAACGTCGCAGTTCCATTCCGCATTTTCCATACCTGGCCAGTAATTGAATTTCCCCTTGCAATAGTACCGCAATGCAGGAACCACGGGTTATTGCTTTCTTGGCTAGCCGGGACGTCGGTGTCCTTTTTGGAACCCTGCATATGCAGGGGAAACTTTTGTATAGAAGAGGCTGAAGTCGTCTGGTTTGTTTTCCATTCCTGTCGATCACCTCACCTCAAACAGAACCTGCAGCCCTGATACCCTCACTGCATCAAGCCAACATCTGACAGAATGGTTGCCATTAAGACCTTGTGGACTGCTGTCCTACTCGCTGGTGTGGCTCTCGTTGAGTCCAAGGCATGCAAGAAGCCTCTCATCCGAAGAGAATGGTACGAGCTAGCAACCCACCTCTTAGAGATATCGACTAACTCTGGATAGGCGCTCCCTCAGTCTGAAAGAAAGGGATCTCTATATCAAGGCCCAAAAGTGTCTCATGAAGAAGCCCAGCGAATCATCACCTTCTGACATTCCCGGTGCCAGAAATCGCTGGGATGACTTTTTGGGAACACACATCATCAGCGCTGATCATGTGCACTTCGTCGTAAGTCCCCTCATCTTTCTCTTGTTTCACCTCTAACGCAAACAGGGCGTCTTCTACCCTTACCACCGTCTTCTGATGCATGCATACGAGCAAGAGCTCCAAAAATGCGGTTGGAAAGGCGGCGTCCCGTACTGGGACTGGACTCTTGACGCCGCAGGTCCAGATAATGACACATCAGTCTTTTACGACTCTCCCATCTTTGACAACAAGCATGGTTTTGGTGGAAATGGTGACTGGGTCCCTGGAAACTTCTCCAATCCTGAGCCAGGTTTGCCTGTTAACCCTCCCTGGGACGTCCCTGATCGTTCTGGCGGAGGTTGTATCAAGAAGGGACCCTTCGCTGGGTTGAAGTCCAACCTTGGTCCTGGCAATGGCACGGCGTATAATCCTAACTGCATCCGTCGTGACTTTGCTCCGCTGTCTTTTAGGGATATGTCTGGTCCTGATGCTATCAAGGATGGAATGAGTCAGAAGGACTTTGGATTCTTTGATCTTGTTACGGAGAGTACTTTCCACTCTGGCGGTCATTGGGGTGTTGGCGGTTTGTACGGTACCATGACTGATAAGTGGCAAAGCCGTAAGTCGTCCTCATCCTTCGCACATTGCGACATACTGACTCTTCCAGCCGCTGATCCTCTCTTCTGGGTCCACCACGCCAACGTTGACCGCGCTTGGTGGTCATGGCAACTTCGTGATCTCAAGAAGCGCGAGAAGGATGTTTCCGGTCCTCTTGTCAACTTTGACTACGCAAACCAAGCTGCTGGTAACATCACCCTCAACCATCATATTACTATCTTTGAGACTCGCCAATTGAAGGCCAAGGTCAAGGATGTTATGCATATCCAGAAGGGAGTTCTGTGCTATGACTATGAGGACACTTACTGAAAGCGTAGCGGTTGAGTTATTATAAATATTAATAATTGTACATGGTATTTTCCTACATACCGCATTTCTGCTGAAAAGGAGGATTCAGGCAGGTCTATCACCTATGAAGGCTACATGCCTGTTTGGCGATGTTTATTTTCATCCTAATGTTCGATTTAATCTGAACTATACCCTCTTGTCACTTTTCATCCCAAGCATACTTTATCAATCCAGACTTGTCCACTCAGAGTAACATCCATTCTCAGTCTATTCCTGCTTAATGTAGTCGGCAATGTTAGGACGTCTCTCAAACTCCTCCTTCAACTTAAGAAGAACATCTGGAATCTTGGACTGTATAGTGATCAGCACATGTCAAACTCCCATCAGCTACAGGAAATGCCTTACCGGAAGGGACTTCGTCCTGGTATCGTTATCAATAGACATGTACACTGCAAAGTCCGCATAGCTGACTTCATTACCAAGAAGATAAGGCCCCTCGCGATCAGAGTAGTACTGCTCCAGACGTTCATGGAAAGTGGGAACTGTGTTGTTCTTGTATTCCTCTGATGTGTTTTTCAGATTGGATACCCAGCCAGCCTATCTTTTGGTCAGTGTTTGATACAGAGGCAAATATCTATTTACTTACTCTCCACTCGATGTAAAGGTCTGATACGGCATCGACGAGATACTTGTCATGGTTTGTCTGGCCATCGTATTTTCCAAGCTCACGAGACAGGAATCGGAGGATTGGAATATGCTTCAATTCGTGTGAGCTTCACTTCAGAACGACTGTTACGAGGTACTGACCTGGTTCAGAATGAGACCCTTGTACTCGATGGCTGGGAGTAGTCCAGTGCGGGTGATTCCCTGCTCCTTGAGCTTTGCACTGGTCTCCTTCCAGGTATCATCGTAGGGGTATCTCTTTTCTTCAAATGGAATGCCAGCGTCTTTCAAGAACAGCCTGGAAATTAAGGTTTAGCTAGGATTCGAGGAGCATGTGGGTTCCCAACTGAGTTTGTACCCCGCAAAGATGACTTACTTGACAACCTCACCACGACCAAGCTTGCCAATGGCAAGATAATGGTAGACGACTTGCGAATCAGAAGACATTTTGATGTAATGAAGTAAAATAGTATAATATAATTTCTTTCTGACTGCAAGACGATAAGAGGTTTTTCGATGTGTTGAAAGTTTCTCAAAGGGTAATGTCTCCACGCTTGAGCTACTTATACCTCTACGAATACTGCAGCGCCCTTAGAACGACACTCGCTGCTATGTCAGCATGCATTACGTGAGAAATGATTCCATATTTTTCGCACGGCAAATTACGTATTGCATCCGAGGGACAATTAAGTTGATCTTATTCGGCAATGATTGACAAGATAGAACTAACCTGTCCATGGTTCTCCGCGGCCCTTACCAAGCAATGCAAGAGCTGACGGATACGTATTATCCGGTTATGTTCTGGTCGCACAATGGGCGAGACGGCACCAATTCTCCCAATACGACAGACTACATGACCTGAGGCCTGCCAACTAAATAAGCCTGCAGCTTTGACCGAATACTTTTGCGCGGGGTGCTTCCAGCTGACATTGGTGATGTAAGAAATACGTAGCGCTCATGTACTGAGCCAACTGCCGACAGGGTCCGTATGCCATAAAGGAATACGCTTTCAGCAATGGTCTTTAGTAATAGATTAATAAAAACAGTAACTTTCTTTCTTATTTTGTAAGATATTAGTAAGATTTATTCTTATATTTGCTTCGGTGGTATCTTTAGCTGAGCATCTTAGCTACATTGTAATCAATTGTTAAATATGACAAGTCAAAGCACTCCGCAAACCCCTTTCTTCACTTTTTGATGTTAGTTGGTGGCTTGCTTAAATAGTTAAAAGTCTAATCCAGGCTGGCGTAAATTAATGATGCATGTTTAGTGGAAAGCAGTCACGCCCACACACGGTGATTGACTGGGGCAAGCTGGTACGTGGAATACTAGAAGTAGTGCTACCGTATGGTAGAACCTGACGTTTTTGAAAATGACGAGCGAAATTAGCATTGGGGATTAGAGCGTAGTTGATAGCAGCACTCCTTGATTTCACCTCAAGATTTTGCTTTCTATAAAAGTGTACTATATCTAAATTATATCTCACCTCTATACTATATCTAATAAACAACTTTCTAAAGTTCCAAACTATTCAGGGTAAACAATTGTATCCTGATACTCATAACTTTGCTCGGTGGTGCATCACGGGACATCCGCCTGTCTTTGCTGCTCCTGATTGACCTGAGGCAGCAGGTACCGAATCACTCTTCTTTGGTGCACTCCTATAACCTCCCTTCTGGTTATCAGTGTTGATAACATTTCCTTCCGAATCTCTCGCTATACCAAGCTCTAACAACTTCGCAAAGGCTTTCTTGAAATCTTCGAAAAATACATCCTTGTCCTTTGAGTAAATGTGCACGTACTTGGAGAACTCAGGATCCGTCGTGAGTGCCATATCAGTGGGGAGCATCATCAACTCTTCCTCTGTATTTTCATCAACTGAGGAGAACTGGAGTACACCAGACTCGGGGATTGTCTTTTCTGTCCATTTTTCTGATAGTAGGAGACGGAAGTATTGGTTGGAGAACCGGGTAGGATTGTTGACCCATTTGCCTTCAAACCCAGAATTTGCAGTATGGCATCGGCCAAGATTATGCGCACCGCTAAGGGCCACGATCTCACGATCGTTGAATCCCATTCGATAGAAAATGTGGCGAATATGTTCTGCTCCTTGCGCTGCATCAGGGAGACGACCACGAGGCGGAAGCTTACTGTCGTCGACAAAGTCGGTTCGTCCCGGCAGCCAGTCAATTTCAGGACCACCCATGGCATGAATCGCCGTCACGCCAGCGAGTGTCCAGAGGTCAGAGTATGTTATCCACGGATGTAGACGTTTGACAGGCTCAAGAAAAACACGAGCATTCTGCAGGCCGGCATTGGCGGGATCTCCACCTTCAGCTTCGTATCGCATGCCGGCGCCGTTGGAACCGCCTGTGTCAGTCTCTTTGTCGTATGTGCCGGATGAGTGCCTGGGAACTGATTAGTATTCTAATCGCATATGTTAGATACTATGCAGACTTACCAGGCTAGACGCACGAGAACGGGGCCGGCACTTCCATCGTCATAGTCAGGCTGGTTCAGAAGTTCAATGATTGATTTCTGAACGGCAGCGAAGTCACCCGGGTTTGACTCTTGGCCTTTGGACTGCGGTTGATCGATGATACCCATCTTTGGCAATAATGTTAAGAAAACTCCAACAATGCTGTAAAACGAAGGAAAAGAAAGTGTAATCGCAGCGCGCGTAAAAGTAGATTAAAAGAGTGTATTTTGCTTCGCGACGCGGTCCTCACAGGCTTCAAGATGTAAAATGAATCTAAAATACAGACCAAAACCAGACATCAAGTACCTTATACATGGCAAAGTAATTTAACAAGAACCTCGGTAACCCTTAAAGATCCACAGTTGCTGCTCCGATATGGCTTCATGTGGATCCGAGTCTTAAGCATATCTGGCATATGACACCGGAATAGCGGAGCCTCATGTCAGACTTTTCTTATCGTGTGCACGTTCCGCTGAGATGAGTCTGCCTCTAGAAAAGCCATGATAACCGAGGATATCTAGAATTTACCAGCATGTGTCAATAGCTCAGCTCACAGTAGTAGTCGTTTACCAAACTGGTAGATCAATCTTGTGAACGATGTTTCACGGTATCATTCTAATTGACATGGATCGATCAGATAAGATTACTGCACAGCTCCGGGTCACGTGCAATGGCCGTCCCTACAGGGTGCTGTATGCTCACTATCTACCCTCTACATTGAGGTATAAATCTCAGTTGCTCTCAAGACGATAATTCTTTTTGCTTTTAACATACCGACTATCTTTCGAATTCCTTGTCGATGCCCCATTCCGGTTTGTTAAAGGTTAAAGCCGTAGACCACGTCAGTGAAATCCATTTACGTTTTCTTTTCCAGAGTATCTTGAGTTGGCCATCTCGACTACCTTGTAATCAACCGCCGAATGCGATAAGCCAAATCAACATGAAGTCAGAGCGTCAATTTACATCCTCTCATAGGTTGGCCTGGCGCCAATATGTGCACTTTCGCTAACCACCAGCTACCCGTTTCCCTTGTACGCTGAGAGTGACCTGTCAGATTATTATTTTGGCCCCCAATGGCCCCCAATACCCTTTCCTTATATGCCTCTGGATTCCAACCATTAATTACAATTCATCTTCTCAAATTCATACTCCCTGAGGTCTTTTTCATTTTCTTCCCATTTTACTCGGTCTTTTGGTCTTTTGTTCTTAATTGAACCTTGTGTCCATGGCATAATCTTCAAGCGTACAAACACAGCACATTGCTCGAGTCTACGCAATTCGTCTCTCAAACACCATGGAAGATTCAGGTAGAACATGTACCTATTCCTTCGGAGATGGCGGCCTCACTGCCACCGCAAGTCCTTCAGGTCGTCTCCTACGAATCAGCCGACATTTCCCAGGCGAGAAGTTCGGCTACTGCGTGGACTATTTGGATATTTCTGAGCCGTACATGGCTATCAACCGGATCACTGAGTTCGTTTCCTCAGCAAATGATCCGGACCACAATATTGGATTTTACCCTGATCAGGAAGACCGACTTTCCAATGCAAACACCGCTTCAGTGGACTTCACTAATGATCGCTGGCCGCTCTTTCACATCAATAGAGAGAATAGAAGTTGTAGAATACAGTACTCTATCTCGCATGGTGCCGTCTATCAGACCTTTGACTTTCCCAATGGCCGGCCACAGATGACTCTTATGTCCAATCTGCTTCTTCGTCAACTGGACTTTGTCGATGACGAGAACGCATTCAACGAGGCTGAGGATGATGATGATGATGAAGAAGAAGAATATGATGATGATGGTGACGATGGTGATGATGGTGACGATGGTGACGATGGTGACGATGGTGGTGACGATGGTGATGATGGTGGTGGTGGTGGGTACGAAACTCACCTCTTAAGTGAAGGGAAATGTATCAAACGATCACACAAGTTGGGTCAAGGTGACAACAAACATGCAGCTCTTTTCGTCTACGCGTTCAGTGGCGATACAGCTCTCACATTTGAAGAGTTTACAAAGCACAAAGATGAGACGAGTGAAGAAGACTCAGCCATCGCAGAACAGGGAGTGAGAGAGGAGGGTGAAGCAGTCGAGGGGATTGATGAATCAAGTGATGAGGGTAGCGATGACGACGACGACGACAACGACAAAACCTATTACAGAATATTGGATGACAATGCAGTCTCTCGACCTACCAAGGTAACTTTGATTTACGTCCTGAGTTTAGAAACAGGCGAACTCGAGTCCCCTCCCGAGCCTCCCAAGTTTACTGCTGCACCGGAATTTCCGAAAATGGATGCAAGCAAACGGATATTCACTTCAACAAATCCTGATCTAAACCTCGCCTTGAGGCGCAACTTGGAGTACATCCTATCTGTCTGCAGCATTCCTGTCTATCCCGATGCAAATGACGATGAGGAATTCGCTATTGCGTTGACGTGTGGCGATATCGACGGCCATCGTATCGTTACGGCGGCAAGTTTGTGAGTTTCCATCAGTATTGGGCCGCTTCACCGTACACTCGCTGACACATATTAGCCACTGCTTCCAATTTCTCCTCATGTCGCTCAAACATTTCGTATCATCCCTTGAACACGATGAACATGATTATCCTGAAGCAGTAAATTGTGATGCGTGTTCACTTATCAAACGCATTCGGGAGGTTCTCAAAGGTCACCTGAAATGGGTTTTCGGTGAGAAATACAGGAACCTTGCTAAAAACCCGTCTTGTCCCCATTCGTGGGTTAACGGCGCCGAGATCGATGGGTGGCAAGACAACTATTATCTTTCCTCTGAATCCCTTGTCGATGCCCCATTTCAATTCATCAAAGCCGGAGATTACAAGGAATACGACAACGGGTGGGAAGTCCCCAAGGCAGCCAAGCATGCTGTCAGGACCTGGGTTGAGAAGCTTGATCAGAAGAATAAGCTTGGCTGCTATGCATTCCCTCGCGACATGGAGGAACCAACTCACAACTTCTTTCTTACTGACCACGTTCTGATTTGGCGAACTGCCAAGTGTATTGAGCTACTGGGTCTCAAGTCTGAGCTCTCTGTTGACATTTCACATGAAGTGGAAGGTGGAGTTCAGAAAAGGCCAAGAAAAAGAGAGTATCTGCCTGGCAGAATTCAAAACCAGATCCTGAAACGCTTCACCGCCGAGAATCCAGCCTCAAAGAAACGCATGCTCTCAGTATCTCGAAGCCCTGGTCATATTCAATTTTTCCTTCGTACCAGGGACACCTTGCTATTTCATGCCATGGAATCTCAGTTCTTCGACAAGCCTGGAGCGAAGGGTGCCCATACTGGGAACGAGTGGCAGAACAAGATTGATATTTGGAAAAGTCTTGTGAACTGCCAACCTCTCCATGAGGATAATGAAGATGATTCATGGGATGAACCAATCAGATTCGCCTTGTCAATTGTCATGGCTTACAAGGGCAAATCCATGAACTCCCGATCGCCGAGAGAGATACATAAGCGTGGCATGGATGTCCTACTGCAAAGCAAGTGGCCCAATGGTTTGTTCCCGGGGCAGCTAGACATCGACGGTGAACCAGCTATTTACGATGAAGATCTAAAGATAGATGAGTATTGGAGCAACTCGTTTGAGATTCCATGTCTACTTTGGAAATACGGCGAGTATCCCAGCGAGATGAAGTCGACGCTTCTCTCCCCAGTGACAGGACCAGAGCTGGATACGGAGCTTTCAGGGTCTCAAAAGGCTCTAATGGAGTACCAAAAGAGCGCAAAGACTCTGGAACACGCGACTTCTGTCTCGATGAAGCGCAGCTTCCCGTGGAATAACGTTCTGGATCAGACCAACATTGTTGAGCTTTCTGATGAATGGCTTTATAACGTACTGGATTGCTTCAGGAATAATGACTTTTTCGATACTAGTTACGACAATTGCTGGCAACTTAATAAGGTTACTAATTCCGCCCACCAGCCCCAACTATCCCTCGCCCTCGACGGGGTTCTTATCGATGTACCCAAGTCGAAGGCTGGAAACAAGAGACTACCCCACCTGGAAGCAATGACAAGAAGCGTTTGGCGCGGTGAACTGAGAAACATGATGCTGCAGAAAAGGCTGCCGTGGAAAGCCAAGAAGAGATTCTGCGCGTTATTCTCTGCAGACCCTCAAGCCAATATGCCGTATCCGCATACCATCCCTGAAGCAGATGCCATGTTCAACTTTTACGAGAGGCACAAATCTTACAACAAGCACTTCTCCGAGGATACAGCAGCAGAGATGAACAGATGGACGACAGAACTTCATTTGTCCTTTAATGCCTTGGACCAAACAGCATCGAAGGAAAGCCCAACGACCAAGAGCGCCACAAGTGAATCGAAAGGACTGAAAGGACTCGTCTCTCTTGTCACAGACGTGGGCTGCAAAAGGCTTAGGCAAGTGGCGATGAGCTTAAGATTCGACGGTGACTTCTTTGACCGATACTGGACATGTTACTTCCTGGATTGCAATCCTCAGTGGGTTGGAAGTGAGACTCTTCCCGAGGCTAGAGATGAGATCATGTCTGCACTCCGACCGATACTTTACAACCAAGGAGGGATAGGCAGGCTCCGACTAGATGTCAACAAACATCACTGGAGGCAGCGCAGAATCCTCGAGCTTCTACTATTCCAAGAAATGGTGGATCGGATGCATCACAGCACCGTCGAAATCATGGAGGATTCAAGATCTATTGCCAAGGAAGACGACATCTTCCCGAATGACTTAGACTCTGGACCTAATATTCGGGACTATGATACTATCCGATACAGCATTAATATCTGTCAAAAGCACCTGCGGGAGCATCAACAGAGACTCCAAACTATCGAGCAAGACATGGTCGAGAACTTTGCCCAGATAGATATGTGGTCGAAAAGAGAACGCGAGCGTCAGAACGAGAGACCACGCTGGACTTTCAACGACGAGATGAAATATCGTAGTATTATCATCAAATTACTCAATCAGAACGACCACAGGATTCAAGATCTTGGACGCAGCCATTCAAGCCTCCGGATTCTCATTGAGAAACTCAATAGAATGCAGCAGGAGCTTGAGAGAAAGCTTGAAAGGCTGGATAAAGAACTCGAGAAGCAGGATAGAGTGCGCGAAGCAAACCGCAACGCTGATATCCGGCGATTTACATACGTCACGGTTATCTTCCTGCCTCTGGGCTTTGCTACGGGTGTGTTCAGCATGAGTGGCGCGCCTTCGGGCTCGACGCTGGGAAACATGGTCCTCACGGCTGTTGCAGCTTTCGCAATAACTGCGTTACTGATAATATGCGTTACAAACTTGGATGTGGTTCGGAAGTCTTGCCGGAAGGCTTGCGAGCGCGTACTGATTCTGAGGGATGATGTGCTCGAAGTCCCAGATAAGGTCAGGGATAAGTGGGAAGACTACAGGCTAGCAAGAGAGTCTCGTGAGGAAAATGAAGGATTTCAACATACTGAGGAAGAAATACAACTTGTTAAAGTAGGGTCTAGGGGCGAGGGAGGTTCGATGAGGGGTGGCAGAGAACCGAGGGATGGTGAAAGAAGTCCGTGGCATAGTGAGGGAAGTGCTCAGATGGGAGCGGTACGTGCCTCTGACAATATTGTTTGATGGTCTTATTTCAATCTCTATCCAACTTATTACCCATAAGAATCTGCTTGAAGCTTGTAGGAAATTTCCACGGTCACTAGGTGTTGTGTTTGCTGGGAAAGTTGATGATTGCAACTGGCTTACCCTATTATTGCTTTGCAGTGGATATTCCTGTAACGAGCCAAGAACAAGTCCCTACATGCCCAGAATCAGGAAATGCCTCTCGCAATAAGCCCATTAGTCTCTCAAGGCCAAGCTATCAATCCATATTTATCCCAGCAAGCTCAACACCAATGACGTGCAAGCTACATGTCACGATTCCACACAAGTCTAGATCCAGCCAAGCCCATCCATCACATGCGGGGTCATCAAACCGATAGGCTCCCTCTACAGCACCTCGACGTCATTATCGCGGCGCAGTTTATCTTAGACTAAGGAAGGCTAAGCGAGGTGTTGCGAAAGCGAAGCTGACACAGTCATGAGGTGATGGTGGTTGGTCTACAGAGAGATTGGGTTTGGGGGCACTGACGTGTCGCGGGCGAAACACCAGATGAGCGGTAATTGATGCAGACCGGGGGCATACTGCGACAATCCTGGACAGAGACAATATATCAAATATATGTAGAATAAAGATACGCTGGCATTACCATATTAATCGTATATAATTACCGCAATTAAATCCCCCTATGTAAGCTTGATACCCTCCTTAGCCTCATCGCTCAAAGGAGCCTTCTCAAAGAATCTCGTCCAGCACTTCATCATAAGCATGTTGACCACGTACAGCCCCGCGCCAAGTCCAATCGCACCGAGCATGTACCAAACCCAGGGTCGATCACCAACCCACATCAGCGCCTTGGTATCACCGTGGTGCCACGACGCACCCTCGAAATCTGTAAGGTACGGCTCCAAGGATGTCGCGTTGATGACCTGTACGGTGTTTTCGGGCAGAGAAGGCTGTTCGAGGAGGTAGTTCTTCAGTGCCATGGTCAGGAAGAGAGGACCGGCAGAGACCATGACTGCGACGTGGGGAACGATGTGCCTCCAGGGTTTGGTGATGTCGTTGTAGAGTTGGATGCGCGAGAGAGCCTTGGTGAAGGCTGGGTGGCGGGGAGAGGTAATCATCATGTCGTTGGACACGCCGGTAGGAGTTGTAGACTTGAAAACGGCATGGTGCTTGCCGCCGCTGGCTTCAATCTGCTCGAGAGGAATGGTCGCGTTGCACATGGTGTCCATGTCGAGGTAGATACCGCCGTAGTGGTGAAGAACGAAGTAGCGAATAGCATCGGCGCGCTGAATGTTGAAGGGGAAGTTGTCCCAGGTATCGATAAACCAAGGGTACTCTTCAGCAATGAAGTCGCGAGCCTTCGCATCAGTCCAGTGCTGTTCAGAATTAGCTTTCCGCCAGGTCAATTATACCCAATCCCAATTATTGAACGCACCATATACTCAAAGTCAGAATATGTAGCCTTGCAGCTCTGTACCAAGTCCGCCCATGCCGGACGGATAGTCTCGTTCGCGCTCGTCTGGTGGAAAATTCTCGGTATCGTCTGCTGCTCGGGCAAAGTAGGCGTCGAGGTATCGTTGAGCGAGAATGTGAGTCGTGCGCCGAAGAGCTCCTCGTTACGGCGGAGCAGAGTAATGAGCGGCCAGAAGGCGTTGACGAGGACAGTAACGATGAAGACGTCGATGAGAAGGAGGATTACGTTGGAGCGACCAAGCCTTGGCAGTCGGAGGTACTTCTTGGGGACTGAAGGGCCCCATTCCATGCGTTCTTCATCGTAGGGTGATTTGCAGTCGTCGCGCGACGGACCGAGGATTGGAGAAGACGACATTGAGGCGTTGTATTATTAAATAAGATAAGAGAAGGTTGCTCAAAATGATAAGACTAGAAAAAAGGACCACCAAATGGTGTTGAGCTCGACGGTGTTGCCAAGTCGGGAGTTTTGTTTTTTTGTTTGGATAAGGAGTGAGAGGTTTAAAGGGAAGCAAAGCTTGGCCGCCAATCTGACAGGACGAGAGGAAGGAAGTGGAGTGTTCAGGGTCGAAAGAACAGAAGGGGCCCCTAAAGTTTTTCGCCCTCAGAGATTTTTAGGGACTCTGAGACTACGGATTGGCTGATGATCACTCCACTGACCGCCTGTGACAGATAAAGGCGGTCACTGAAAACTAGGGGACATTTCTGTCATCTGGTAAATGAAACGCCCCTTGAACTAATTTAGACTTGGAGGGAAAGCCCGTGCCGAATGAAATGGATCTCCTACGTCAGAGCTGACATTGCTCAGGGGCTATGCAATGCGTGCACAGCGCTGCATTGCACCAACTACAGTGCACAAATTACGAGCATAATCAGCGAGCACGCGCCTCTTCCAATCCGCCCTGCTCAATTTCATTAGCGGTCTCCCCGTCTTTTCGTAGCGGCACGCGACGAGCGATGTACCTGTAAATCGTGATCTCCCTTCCCTTTCATCCTTGTCCATGTGCTGTTATCTGTTGCCGGAGCAAATCTTTTTCCCACTACCGATCGGGCTTTGCACAAAAGTACGAGTCTAAACAAGGCCAACAAAGCCTACCAGGGTTATTCTCCGCGTCTTCCGAATAAACCTTGGCTCTGACCTACTTTACCGCAACATCTTTTACTTTGAACCTTAACCTTGCGCTTCTTTTTCTAATTTTTTATTTACTCCCTTCCTATTTATTTTTTCATCTTGGTATTTTTGGACTGCGTTTCTGGCATGCTGTTGCAATAATTCACCATGGCTTCAACAACTGAACAGAAGGATCAAGACCTGGGCGCTCCGCAGTTTGCCTACCATGCTGTCGTCGAACCAATTGTACGTACATCCCCTGTCGAAGCCATCCTCAGCGACGGACTCTAACCTCTGTAGTTCATCGTCGGTGTTATGTTAGCATCCTGTTACTTCAACCGCCTGCGCAACTTCTCCATCATCCCTTCGTCCAAGCAAGACCAGGGTCTCCTGGGCCAGTCGAAACTCGAACCATGGGACGAAGACGACGTCCACGACGAGACGGAGCGTCTCAACCTCGCCGCCGCCGCCGCATCACCGACGTCCTCCCTGACAGAAGTCCACCCTCCCAAGCAACGCAGCTGCTGCGGCGCCGCCATCCGCACGCCCAACTCGTCCCGCTACGCAAAGTACTGGCACTCGCGCTTCATACAAAAGTTCCCCTTCCTCGTCGAGATGTTCTACTGGGCGGTCAACCTGGTCTTCTACGTCGGTGTCAAAAATGCGAGTGAGCTTGTCGCTGCAACGGACGGTATATGGCAGACGGCTGAGAACCACGGAAAGGCGGTGTTGTGGTTTGAGCACGAGGGGCCTTTTAGCTTCCTGTTTCCTCTGCGCGAGATCGATGTCCAGTCGTTCTTCAGAAACGATCACCAAACGATGCTCACCATTCTCAACCGCGCGTACTCCCTTATCCATATTCCCGTTACTGTCAGGTATGTTTTTTTGCAATGACGTCTCCCCTGGTAATCGGACCACCGCCTAACGCATTTCTGAATAGCTTCCTTGCATGGTACTACTACGCCGCCCCGACGCATGCCCAATTTGCCGAAGCTCGTCGCATGATGACTCTCACCAACCTGTTTAGCTTCGTCGTCTTCACCACCTACCCATGCATGCCACCTCGTCTACTACCCGAAGAGTATGGCTTCTTCGACACCGTCCGTCGCGAGGACGCCGAGTCCATTTACGCTACAAACAAGTTCTTCAACCAGCTTGCGGCTTTCCCCTCGCTCCACTTTGGCTACTCGTTCTGTATTGGTACCGTTCTTCTGTACCACTCTGGCCTGTTCCGCCGTCGCCTTGCGCCCCGCGAGAAGCGCCTCAGCAAGATGTGGCAGGTGTTTTTCGTGGCATTGAGTATCTTGTACCCTGCTTTTGTCCTCACGATTATTGTTGCTACAGCAAACCACTACTGGCTCGACGCTATGGCTGCTACGGGTGTTGTCTTGGTTGCTTGGTTGTGCAACCGCATGCTGCTCGGACTTTTGCCCTTGGAGGACCTCTTCCTGTGGTGCGTCAAATTGGAGAAGCCCTTCCCAACCACCGGTAACAGAGGAGGCAAGTAAAGCGTCAACGTTTTGTGTTCAACATAAATAATACGGCATCTGTTTGTTTTCTTAGCTACATTACTTAACGACATAGTGTATAATGAACCAAATCCACACACACAATAATGTTAATCTAGAATAATGCCAATCCACATGATGAATAAACTTTCAAGTCTCTGACTCTTGTCTCTCCCGATTCTCCACATCACGCATTGATCCGTGATCCCACAACCCGCCAACACGGCGACAGCGGGGTGAAGTAAAATTGTGGTGGAGCAACCCCTTGACCGCGGAATTAAATATGGATCGCAAGCATCGGACCCGGCAGGAGGTTATGATCCGAGTTTCGAGGGACGGAGTTCACAGAAGCCCGATTCCATTGCTGATGGACAGAAATAAGCGAAGTGGGAGCGAGGTGGGAGCGAGGTGCTGACTGCGCGGGGCTGACACGCGGCAGCGTAAGGCGACCGGTATACGCGTTGCAATGATAACGGATAGTCGGGTCAGCATCCTATACTTGTCCCATGGCTGATCACTCTACCATTAATGTTGTTAAATGTTCTAGAAAGCAGATAAGCATTGGGCGTTGAGAAATAAGCTTCTCCTGATGTTTGAACTCTATCGCCAATGTCTTGGGTCGCATTCCAGTTCTTGTTTACGCCGCCCTGCCAAGGAGCTTCACAAATCCAAGCTGATTCTGACTGTATTTGTGAGGACGTGCTGGACAAGGATCTCTCTCTGAGTTTTTTACTACATGCTGCGTAACATGTCAATCGCGCTCGTCAATCGCAATTATTAGGCGAAATGTAGGCGTTCAACGGGCGTAGGTTAGAAATAAGGGACAAGCATTGTGATAGTGTATCGCGATAGTACTTCCATGCCACCAGAATCTCCATTTCCACCGGCTCGGCAGTTCTTATTTGGATCTCTCATCGCAATTGCAGATCTCTTATGCGCTCAATTGATCGTCAACTGTCAATGTTGGGAATCTCGGGTTCCTGATCAACAAATCTACCCTGAAGCTCCCCCACTAAACACTGGATCCTTTGAGAGACCCTGAAAATCCAGCGCAAACTTCTTTTTGTGCGTCTTGGACTTCTAGAATACAAGACAAGCTGTTATAATTGTTAAACAGTCGCTTTTAGCTGCATTGAAGCTTGTGCGCTGTTGCTGCCGTCCGATTCTCTGTAAGGTCAAATCTTCAATGGCATTGCGCTGTTCTGGCACCAATCAGCAGGCATGTAGAGTGAGATAGGTACTATCTCAACAAGCAGTACAGCAGACGGGATGAATTGACAACACCTACAGTCACCAAGTTCAATTGAAACAAATGCGCAATCGGATATTGACTGTGAATTCATCGGACATTGGGCGATAAGTTACATGTACATGTGATAACCATGCTCTGCCCATCCATCATCATCCATCGCATCGCATCGCGTAGTGATTCATTCCATCCCATTCCATTCTCTCCCAAATCCCATATCATATTTTTTTCACCATAATCCCAAACATTTACTTCTTGGAAACAGCCTTGGCAAGGTCAGCAAGAGCCTCACGGCGCTTGAACTTGGCATCGGCGATAACACCAGCATCAGCATCGCTGGAGAAGTTTCCGCTCCAGGTGACAAAAGTCTGACCCTCGTTCTGGCCGGAGGTGATGGGGTAGGCGCGGACGGTGCTGACGACGGAGGTGTAGCTCAGGGCGGGCTGAGAAGAGATGACGCTGTAGGTGATGTAGTGGTCGATGCTGGAGTGCTCCTCCTGCTTGACCTCGAGGACGGTGCCGTCCTTGAAGGTCCACTTGACGATGTCGGTGTCGGGGGAGGATCCCTTGACCCATTCGCTGGACTCGAGGGCAGAGTAGAACTTGGAGAAGTCCTGGAGCTTGATGAGGTGCCAGACGTCGCTGAAGGGGGCCTGGATGACGGCGGACTCGTTAACCGAGGTGGAGGTGGGGATGGCAGACATTTTGATGGAAGTAGTTTGGGTAGAGTGTTTGTTTGTTTGTTTGTTTGAGTGAAGATGAAGAAGAGTTGAGATGGTGATGGGAGAAAAAGTAGAAGGTACTGTAAATAGAGGGGTCAAATGGTGGGAGGGCTTGTTAGTGTCGTCATAGGCAGCTCAGAGCTCTACAAACAGCAAGAGCAGCTCTGCAGCTGCCACTTTAAGGAATGTCATGCCTAAGGCAGTCAATGTCGTCACCGTCACTTAAATCGCATCAATCCAATTCTACGCCATGTTATTCGCCTTTGCGACAGATGTTTACTATCATCGAGAGTAAGGGTCTATCGCGATAATATTTTTTTTTCTCTTTTTTTTTCTTGGGTGGGGGTATATGGGTTGGGTGGAACTCACGATACATGGATTGTCCAAAGAAAGGCTTCAATTGAGATTATTTTACTACAGTCTCCACTGCTGCGACTGGGCCAGATTTTACCTCTAACTGTACGATGTAGAAACGCAGTGGAGGACTATTACTGCCGGTGCTTGTACAATCGCAGTCAGGTACAGCGACTGTTACTGTCAATGGCATTGTCTGTGATTGCGACACCTTGATGACCCCGCCAAATCGTCCTCCCAGGTACGACTCCACTCACTGTTGACAGCCTTAAAGAACTTGGGGTCGCGATGGCCTCAATCCGTTAGTGACAGCTTAATTATTACACCGAACGTCAAAATCCAGCCAATTATCACAATTTCTCTATTTCCAAGCTGTGCGATAACACAGTAATGCTTGACAGCAACCCCAAGCAATGCGCAGCATCTATAATACAACGCCATAATCCCACACCCAATTTTATTACATCTCATCCATTTATTGTTGAGATCCAGTCTCAGATGTCTCTCCTTCCATCTCCTTCTTCTCCTTCTCTTTCTTCTCAATTGTCGTTTGCTTCTCCCACATCGCGTGGTATCGTCCCCCACGAGCTAACAGCTCATTGTGCGTACCGCGTTCGACAATCTCGCCCTTGTGAAGAACGATGATTTGATCAGATGTTGTGATTGTTGACAAGCGATGACTGGGAGATGGTTAGTTTGGGTGAGATCGGTGATCTGGACGATGACTTACGCGATGGTGATGGTTGTGCGTCCGGCTGTTACGCGCTCCAGAGCATCCTGGATTTGACGCTCGGTGTGGGAATCGAGAGAAGCAGTGGCTTCGTCAAGAAGAAGGATGCGCGCGTCCTTGAGAATAGCACGAGCAATAGCAATCTGCAAATGTTAGTCAATCCCCAACTCAAGCATGCTTCAGAACTTACTCTCTGTCGTTCACCACCCGACAATTTCAGGCCTCGCTCTCCAACCTTAGTCTCATACCCATCTGGGAAGTTCAAAATCCTCTCATGAATATTCGCCGCCTTACACGCCTCAAACACATCCTCCTCTGTTGCATCGGGTCGTGCATATAATAGATTGTACATGATATCCGCGTTGAACAGCACCGTATCTTGCGGCACGACACCGATGTTTCTGCGCAGACTGTCCAGTTTGAGATCTCGAAGGTCGTGTCCGTCGATGGTGATAGAGCCGTCTGTCACGTCGTAGAAACGGAAGAGGAGCTTGAGAGATGTGGACTTTCCGCTACCGGATTCACCGACGATGGCGGTCTTTGTTCCGGGTGCGACGGTGAAGTTGATGCCGTCGAGGACGGGACCGCCCTTCTTGGTCTGGTAGGCGAATTTGACGTTGTTGAAGGAGACCTCGCCCTTAGGGGAGGGCAAATTCTTGGCGTCGGGCTTCTCGACTACACCGGCTGTTTCCTTAAACTGTGACAAGTCAGTAACTGTATGTTAATATCGGTATCGAGCAACTTACAATATCGAGGAGTCGCTCGGCTTCGATGAGATTGTTCTGCAACATAGTGTAGTATGTACCAAAAAAGTTCAAAGGTCCCTGAAGCTGAACAAAGTAGTTGATCAGACTAACAAACTCGCCGACGGTCTGCTCGCCAATTGAGATCTTGTAAGCTGAAACAGAGACGAGAAGAGCTGTGCCGAGAGTAAAGATGGAGCTCTGAGTAAGGTTGAGAGCAGCAAGAGACCATTGCACAAGGCGCTCGGCACGCTGGAAAACAGTAACGTGTTCTTTGAACCGTGATGTCTCGCGTTGAACAGCGCAGTTGTGCTGGACCGTCTCATACGCCACGATGGCATCTGTCTTGACAGCTTCCATCTCCCGTGTCTTGACCGTCATGTCTCTCCTCTGCTTACCACGGTACTTGGCGACGTAGATGGTGAGGAAGATGTACGACCACATGATGAAGAAAACAATGATGGTGTAGAAAGCATCGTACTTGACGAAGAAGATGACACCAGCGACGAAAATGTCAAACACCATGGGGAAGACCTGAAAGCAGAAACTCTCGAGGAAGGTGTTGATCGAAGCGCCTCTGCTCAGAGCACTGGTGACCTCGCCGACCTTCTTGTTCAGGTGGAACTCGAGGGATAGACCCAGAACATGCTCGAATGCGGCGGAGGATAGTCGTCGGAAGAGAGATTGTGAAACGGGAATCCAAAGGACGGAACGCGCTGCGCCGAGAGCACCCTGGTTGCCTTGAAGAGCGCGGTAGACGACGTAGAGAATGATCTCCTTGTAGGGAATCTTTCCTTCGCCCAGGCTGTCGACCAGAGTTCCAAGCTGGATCGGACCGAGGACGTTGACGGTGCGCTGACACATCAGGAGGATGATGCAGACGACCACGATGGCTTGGTAAACGGGCGAATCCTTGGGCCAGAGATAAGGAAACAAAACTTTGAATCCAGCAAAGTAATCCAACCAGCCCGTTCCCGAAACCTGCGTCCGTCTCGGTTCAGCCGCAGTAGGCGGCACACTTCCGTAACCCGCAGCATTGCCATTTCCATTCTCAAGCAGACCCTGTCGTTCCTCGGGCACAGACTTTGGCTCAAGACTTTTCAACTTGTATTCTCTCAAAGTGAAGGAGCCGATCATGAGAGCGAGGACAAGCACTCTCGCTGAACCAAGAACGTTCAGAGTGTCGACGAACCCAGGCGATACGCGGAGGCGAGGCTCAACGGCGGAAAAGACAGCTGTGATGACGATTTCTGCGAGTGCGGCGACACACCATGCTGAAACATGAGCACCATTCGGATTCCAAGGTCCTTCAGGATCAGGGAGAAGACCAGCCAAGAAGTAAAGGAATACCCCAACAAAAGATGCCTAGTCTCATCAGCACAAACTCATCTCATGAGGACGAAGAACTTACCAAGTAAGCGCTGAACGAAAAAAGAATCTTCCCACGTAGCTCCTTCTGATCCGCAAAAACCTCCTTAGTCGCAAGAACAATACTCGCAACAACCAAACCGCAAAGAATTAGCTGAAGAACCCAAATACACCGCGCGTAAAACCGTCGGATGCTGTCAGCTTTTGATTTCGCATCGTTGTCTAGCGACGCGTTCTGACGCGCGCCATGGCGACTGAGGTAGAACTGGGCGGACTGGACACCCAGGAGGGTGATGAAGAGGGCGCATGGGTAGGCGTAGAAGCCTATTTTCAACCCGAGTTCTTCCTTCGCCATTTTTGGTGATGGATTTGATGGAAGGGATGGTGTTGACGGTAAGAGGATGATGTCAAGGTTTTCGGTGGTTTAATGTTCCGAGTGAACCGTGAGGCGAGCTGAATTAGTCAGCCGATTGATCAGCTTGTGAAAGCATTGTAAATCAAGAGAAGAGAAAATTGCAGAGACAGCAGTCCTAAAAGAAATAAAACACTCGTATATTAGAAAGAGAGCTATCGAGTGAAGATAATGGATGCTAATGAAATATCCCATTCTGCGTTTTGGGAGGAATACCAGGTCCACCGCTCCACCCTCCCCAATCGATCCATGTTGTCTAGCAAATCTTGGTAAACAACCATTGGATGATACAATCGGTATCTCGATACTGGCCATTCTACTCGATTACTACAAGCTGTGTTCAAGAGATCTAGCGGAGTTCTAGGAATTCTGTATAGAAACTGCTGTGGCCACTGAAGAGCCTACATATCCAAAGATCGTCCCCAACGTTGCAATAAAAGCGGCCAGATTGACCTCTGGATCATCAAAGATGAAAGGGCTTGTAAGTGGTGAGAGGATCCCACCAGCGTCGAAAAACAAATTGGCAATCAGACCGCACAAATCCTCCTTCGTCTTCTGCGGTGCCTTCTCGTAGCTTACTCCAGCAGGGATCACCCAAATTATGTTGATCAACGTGTCCATGAATGGAGAACAAATAGTAGACCACTTCGGACAATAGTCATCCATCTTGTCGCTTGAGTCTGCAAGCACCTTGATAGCATCTAGAGCTGCGACAGTGATATTCACCGTCTGCCACCAACCGGGCGAAGAATTGTGTAGGAAGTTGGGAATCATGTAAAGGAAATAGGCGCTTGCGTAGCCACAGTTGACCCACGTGTTCTTCGGTTTAGGCTTTAGCAACTTTGCGACACCCAGCTTCTTTGCAGTACCCTCTACAGTATCTTCTGCACTCCCGCCATCTGCCTCTTCTGCCAGGGTGGAGTCAGCTTCCTTGTCTCCAGGCGTCGAACTTGGAGCAGGCTTTGGATCCGAGCGTTGGGAGTTGTGAAGGTCGAGAGCGTATTCACGTTTCAGAACAGAGAGAAGTGCCACTAGAGCGCCGCTACCAATTGTACTGTAGTTGAAGAAAATCTTGGATTTGTCGAGGGGATCGGATGTCGCTGATTGGGCCGAAGTGGCAGTAGGTGAGGCGGCAGTTGCATCGAGTGAAGTTGTAGGAATTGAATCGAGCACTGGGAGGCTAACCAGCTGCATTGACCCGGAACCAGTATAAGACTGAACCGCTGCGTCGTCCGGGAAAGGCGCCGCACCACATGCGATCTTGTACACTATGGTAGCTGGAATAGCTGAGACCAAGCATACCAGATCAATAATCGTGAGATCATCTCCGGTGATGAACTTGTAGATTTGAGAAAGGATGGGTATGTCGAGTGGAGAGTCAAGCATACCCAAAGCCTCTTGGACAACGAGCTTGAAGAGGCTAAGCACAGTTGCCAGAATGTCCCTAGTAGTCTTGAGTACCAGGTCCCCAGCAAATGCGAGAAGCTTCTTGATGATCTCAATGGGTGTTAGATCATGGATGTGATCGATAATTTGATCCTTGATCTGAGTGACAACGGTTTTGACGTCGTCGATTTGATCAATCACTAACGCTTCTAGGTCCAACACAGCTTGCTCAACAGATGCAACAGTGCCTTCGGGTTTCGCAGAGCTAGTAACCTGAGCTGAGGGGGTGCCATTCTGCGTGTGGTAGAGTGCCCAGTGTGACTGTGGGCTGTCCGAGCCTTGGGCACTACCGTTCTGCTTCTGCTGCGATCCTACACTCTCTCCTGGATCGGTCACATCAGCCCACTCATTTACGATGTTCTCCGCATCCACGAAAAAGGTGTTGAGGTTCGTAGACATGACATCCATAGAGTCGATAAAGTGCTGGATCTGACCCTTCACGAAGGACTTCATGACAGTGTGAGAGCGCTTGATGTCCTCCCACGAAAAGAGGAAGCCCAGCCAGCGAACCAAATCTTCGAAGGCCACTTCCAACTTGTTGAAAACAAACTCAACGGCGTTGGTAACAGCAACCACCGTGTCGAGGACGGCGTAGTAAATGCTCTCGCCTATCATAGCGACGAAATGCCATGCATCACCCACACAGTGAACGACGAACTGGGAGACTTCCCGACCCACATTCCTAAAGAATTGGAAGAAGTCTTCCGCTGCAAGCTTGATGCTGTGCCCTATCAGGTGTACTGTGGAAACCGGGGCAGGAGTCGTGACGAGAGACATAAAAGCAGGGGCGCTTGGTGCCACGATGGGCGACTGGCTTAGGGGATTGGCTGAGACTGTGGTGGAAGATGTTCCGTTTACAGTACCGTTGGCCTGCGTCTTTGCATCAATGCCTGCTTTAGCTTGCATGAGCTGGCCAATAACTTGTGCGGCAGAGTCCCTCGTGCCACTGCTAACAGTGCTTGGAATTAAGGGTTTCTGGGTGCCATCATCGGCGGTGACAGTAATGTTGGCAAGATCGTCACCTGTCTGAACCGATTGAAGCTTTGCACTGGCGTTGATGAGAGGGTCGATCGTACTGCTGATAGAGCTTGGGCCATCAATGGTACCAGCGAGCTTAACAGCACCGAGGGTGTTGGTTTCTTGGATGACGGTTACCGACCCCCCAGAGTCGGTCTCGACTGGAGTTGGAGCAGTGGGGCTAAGTACATGGTATGTGTCATTGATATAGACAGACACCGGGACCTCCGAGGTGAGATTGATGCTTTGGAATGGAACTGGGGATCCATTGTCATCCTGCACAGCGATGCGCGTGGTGAAGCTGGTAAACTCGACGTACTTGCTCGAGTCGCTAGGTGGCATCAGGATGCTTCGCTGCACCCATTCTCCAGAAGGTTGCTGGGTGAATTGAAGAATATCCTGACCAGAAGAGTATATGAATAGGACGATGTTGGTTGAAGTAGCGTTCAGGAAGAAAGCAAACTGATTGACATTGGTTGAGAAAGGGACTGGAGTTGACCAAGACGATGGTATCGCCTCCTCGCCGGCTGTACAGTCGGTATGGAACAGTTGTCCCTGCTGTCCCAGGGCCCATACCACTGTCTTGTCACCTATGGTGTAGGCTGCAAGTGAAGTGATATTGGCAAACATGTCGACGCCTCCGACGACAGAGTTGGGGACAACCAAGGTCCCAGAGGCCTCATCGTGTTGGTTACTGGGGCTGAAGACATACAGCCCCGAAGCTGCGGCAACGAACAGGCTTGAGTATCCTGAGCTGTTGACTGCCGAGGTTATCGCGCCAGGTTGAGCCGGTAGCTGCAGTCGCGCAAGTAGAGGTTGGAGCCTGTAGTTGAAGAAATTGTACTCCGGGACGAATATCAGTTCTGGGGTTTCACCAAGGGTGCCGAAGGTATAGATACCTGGCACTCGATCTCCCTCGCGGCGTCCAAGACAACTGTTGATGTGTCCTGCTCGGAGATTTGCAGCCCAAGGATGGGGCATCCATCTCGTAAGGCCACTCGACACGACGTAGTATCGGTCAAGAAGCTGCTGAGGGTCAGATGTGCTACGGATCACATCGACAAAGCAGGTGAGAGTTCCCGGCTGAGAGGCATCATCTGGATCGGCAATTGCCATGAGATAGACATCCGAGATGACGAGTGGGTTTGGAGGGGTAATTCCAACTGCGTCGAAAGGTATCTCAGTCCAAGCTATGCCAGATGCCCAGTCAGCCGCGGTATTGCTGTGGTTGGTTGACATGTAGAGCAGGTCTTGATCCAAGACGGTGACGATGAGGGCAACATCGAACATCTGGGTTTTGGGGTTCTGAGCAAGAGCAAAGGTCTTGACGACGATGGTAGTCCCTTCATGCAACGCAGAAATCGGGCTGGATAGATCGACGCGAGACCATCCCGTTTGAGTCTGATTGACCTCTCGAGTGGCATAGAAAACATCATCTGTGCCAATTGAGAAGAAAATCGAGCCTCCTTCTGGAGTTTGAAGCACATCAAAGGTCTTTGTTGGTGATAGAACCTCAGCGTGCTTCTGATTTTTCATCAACTCAGACTTGCTGGTGATTTGCATTTTGGATGAGAGGGTAAGAACAAATTGTTTGTGCAGTTGTGGAAGTAAGAATGCTGGATTGATTGATGCAAAATCAGTGACCAGCTGGAACCATGAGGAGTCCTTTAAGCTTTGTAGACCGATTCTTACCAATTCGTCTGCTTTCTAGACCAGCACATATCCCAGGAGGCCCGACGTTATACCTGGCAAAGCTGAAAATACATTCTGGACTCATATCATTCGATTTCAAGACAAATGGCTTTCCTCTGCTGGCCAAAATCTAGCCAGTGCAATATCCCTCACAAGAAGTGGCCAGCTGAAAGAATCATCTGACATATGGTTAGTACGACATGTCGCTTCGAGACTCACGGCTGATAAGTTGAACCGACACTATCTGATACGGGCTTGCGCTATTCTATGTAGTTGTGATCTGTCAAAGGCTGGCCTGATATGTTTCAAAGCCTCATAACGATAGTTTATATCTGTAATCGATAAAGAGGCTTGACTAAGGGATTGTGGCTGGCTGGATGCAGTTCTGGCTAGAGTGGTAGTTGATATCTAACATTAGGCGAAGGAATGGATATCTTACAGGGGCTTGATAGGATTGGAGTCACATTGATCTTCACCGACGGGCAACGCTCAGACCGTAAGGAACCAATCGCAGTGGTGGAGATATTGGCTTTTGAGACCCCTGCGATTGCCAACTATTTTGATCCACATCGAGTCCAGGTATGAGACAGACGATTCCAGGCTCTCAGCCGTATTCTCAAGTGGCTGACTGACCTGAAGTCTAGATCTTTCTCATAGTACGTCCTCCGTGGTTCAGACTTTTTACTTTGAAGAAATAATGGCAAATGGCGAATATAAAGATAGGTTCGATATCCAACTACAAACATAATTCCACCAGCAGAACATCTCAATCAGACAACATCTGACTACCTTCCTCCCAATCTTTTCCATCCACAAACTTCTTGATTTTACGAACCATACTACCTATCTGAACCATGTCTGCATCAGCAAGCAAACTGTCAGATCTCCATTACGGCTATGACTTTGTCGTGGCAGTCACTCAGGCGAGCATCAATGCCACCATGGAGCAATTCCTCTCGACTGTCAAAGAGCCTGTTGTCAGCGTCTGCTATGTACTTGGCGGCGATAACACTCCTACGCAGATCGATTATCAGAAGTTTCTGACTCTTTCGAACGGCACGGATCCTTTCACCATGCCAACCGGCGCGGACCCCGACGGTGCTGACTTCAAAAACCTCATGAAAGCACGTTTCGTTGCTGGCTTCAAAGCTCAGCTTGGCTTGCCTCAAGCTGCGAATGGAGGAGTGTCATTTCAGGATATGGTGACCCTTACTTCCGACATCAGCACTGTCCAGTACAACATGTACTGCTCCGAGTTTGTTATCTGTGAGATCGCCGGTGGACTTTACACTGCGCCTTCATTCACAAGCACGTCGCAGTCGAGTGACGATCCATGGCGCATTCAGTCAACAGTCAATCTCAATCTTTCTACCGTTGGCCAATCCGCCTACGCCAACCTCCCACCAGCCATCCAAGGACAAATCAATAATATGTCTGGCACGGCGTTTAGTATCCAGCAACTGCTCTTTGACTTGAACAGTGCCAAGCTTGCGAAGATGCCCACTATCAAGAATTCGGGACCGGGTTCCACGACCTTTTTGATGCTGGAGCAGTATTTCACAGGAGCCTACTTCGCGGCGATGCAGACTGGTGATCAGCCACTCCTAGGTTGTACAATTGTACCTCAAATTCCCGACGCATCCAATCTGACCATCACCGACATGAACCTGATGGTCAACCAATATGTCGATAGCTCTACGGGCAAACCTCAGGAAAAGCCTTCTTACCTTCAAGAAAGCCTCAGCACTTTAAACTATCTATGCGCTGTAGATAACGATAAGCTCCCCCCGAGCACCCAATTTGCTTGGAATTGGCTCGAAGCAGGTGATCTCGGCAATTTTGATGGAATTCTCGCCATTAACCGCAACTGTTTCCGCGACTACTTCAACCAAAGCCTCGTTCAATACATGCCCAATGTCTGTTTCGCGGTCGATGCTCACTGCAACAAGAGTGGGCTGGGATCTAATATGTCGGTAGACCTTACCCCGGGACAACAGCCTACCTTGAACACCAGTGATGGAGCGACTGTACTGAGCTACAGTTATCACGCACACGACTACGATGAGGCTGGTATCAACGGAGATATCGGTTCACTCTCCGTTGACACTACCTTCGATCTGACTACCCAATTCACTGAGGCCAACGGTAGCGCGTGTGTCATCGTCACCCAGCACCTTGTGATCGGTGTTAACATGAAGAGAAACTTCACTCGAACAAGCGGTAATGTCGTTGACAAGACTCTTGTTGACTACTACACCCTTGCTGTTGACGACATGGGCAAACTTGGCGCAACGCTGGCAACCACCGTTCAGGATGAATCGGCCACACCTACGACAGATGGATTCGAGGATTTCTTTACCCACTCTAATGAGGTGGCCGCGGATATCAAGAAATACGCCAACTCTATCGCGTCAAGCAACCTCCAGGACATTCCACTGTCGGTCATGCAGAAGTTTATCTTCCCAGGTGGACGAACCTTTACCTTCAAGGATGTTCGGTTCTCGGATAATCAGGACTTGCTGTCTTCTATCAGCTATGTTGACCCTACGTCCTCCCCTCCAACCGTGCCAGTTCAGCCATCACAGTAGGAGTAGTTTGATCAGGTCAAGTTTGAGGTGGTATGGAGATGGACTCAGATACCTTTCGGTACTTCATGAGTCAAAGTCAAGATTGAAGCGTGGATGTTGAATTTGGTACTTTTCCTTTTGCTCGAACGTTATGTCAATATCCTCCTGGACATTTAGTCTCCTACGATCTTTGAAGTTTGGATGGTTCATTCTCTTTTAGTTTCTAATCAATGTAATATCCGTGCAATATGGACCTCGAAATTTTCTCATACATGCTGGAGCGAGCAGGCGGCGTGATATATGTCATTGCAATCGCATACGTGTCCCTCTTTACTCGACCACTGACCCCATCTACAACTACCTGAGAGGATAAGGTTTCCTTTATGAAATACACTTTCCAAGCACTGTAACTCCGATGCCTACACGAAACCTTCTCTTCTGCTTTGCCTTACCCTAACAAAGTATCGGTTAGGCATAAAATGCGTTGCTTGCGTCCATCCGTTTCATCGAGATTTCAGCTAGAACACACGAGAGAACTAATGGAACGGCTCCCCATAGTGAACAACCGGAAGAGGCCCGTCGGAAAGTTCCCAATACTGAGTTCTTAGATCGCAAAAAGCTATTCATCCGTCTATCCAAAAGTATACTAGTTTAAGTTTTGCCAAAGAGCAGGTTCTACAAAGTATACAGATACAACAACATAGAAACAATCGCAGATTATCAACCTAGATCATCTTTAGAATCTGAGTTACAGCTATACGTCGCAGCTGATTCCAAGTTTGTATCACAATAAATACTATAAAAGGACATCTTCCCTCAAAAGACTAGTGGTTAAACAGTTCCTCAACAACAACACACAAACAATCGAAACATCAACACAACTACAGTCCGAAAGTATGCGTTGCACAGGAAAGGTATCTGTCGATAGGGAGAAACCGATGAAAAGACGAATGAAACTAACAACACAGTCGACAATGACCAGATCTACGCGTGTCACCCGATCAATGCGATCATCTCCTCGATCCGTCGAATCGACTGAACGTTCTTGGGTACGAAGAGCAGGAGTGTCTAAGATACCCCGACAGACTTCCCGCCGCCCTCGCTCCTCGTCAAGGCGTATAACACATCCGCCAGAAACACCTTCGACGCCCGTAACGCTCTTGACCACTCTTCCACCACCACCTGTACCACCTGTACCACCTACACCACCTTCGCCGCCAACACCACCCTCACTCCCGACTCCTCCATCACCACCTACACCTCCCACGCCACCTTCTTCGCCTACATCCGATACACCAGAGTCACCCGATTCAGATGACGAAACGATCGCGTTACCAAGGGATGGTTGCAAAACAGGGGTTGCGCGAATCCTGTGGCCCACACAGAACGTGCAAGGTCTATCCCAAGATGCCTGGTAACTACGTGTCGCTGGCACAAGCTCTTGATCTCTCGTTACCGGTGGAGTAGTTAGGCTTCAAAGAGTTTGTTGATCAAGTATGCCCAAACGAGTGCGAACAAATAGTCGTAAAGGTCTCAAGCGTGCAGTGGTAGGGGAGGAGGCAATCAAAACACAGGCTGGTAGACTTTTGGGCCAAAAAGAAGTATTGTTTGGGAGAGGGAGACGATGTCATGTTTGAGAACGAGTTTGGCAAGGAGAGTGGTTGGACAAATCTGATTTAGAGCTGTTAGACGAAGACTAGAGTTGTGAACTGCCTGATGAGTTTATTTACCCGCTTGTTGTCTGTAATTGAGGCTGCTCCTCTTTGCATATGCCCCCCTTTCACTTCCAGTGCAACTGACTGTCAAACATGTATAAACCCATAAGCCCAGACAATAGTTTGAATGCGTGAACGCTTCCTTCCCCTGGTACTCACAAATAGCAAAAAGATATGCCACTATCTCAATGCCTCCTAATACCCCTAATCTATCGACTGGGAACGGCTGCGTCGAGTGAGGTACAAGGCTAGATCAAGTCCTAACTCAGTCTTCTTTACGATATCCTGGAACAGCTTCTCAAGTAACCAAGAGTCTGACTTCACTGCTTCGACAAGAGCGTCTCGCATCCCACGGTCCTCATCAATTGTTGAGCTGTATACCACCTTCGCAGCATCGCTCATCGAGACGCTATCGCCAATTACTGGGGCGTCAGACTTTAACTTCTGAAGGGCAAGTGCCTTCATCCGTTTGATCTCATACTTCTCTCCCAGAGCGTAGACCTTGGCGTGGAGGACAAGGGTCGGCTTTGGTGGCTGGAGAGACTTTGGAGATGCAGTAGTAAGAGTTGAAGAAGTCGATGGCTTGGAGGAGGATGAGGCTTTGCGAATAGAACGCCCTCCCTGGGATTGAGCTGAGGGTGGGGTCGTATCTGGAACCTGACCGCCAATCTTTCCGCGTTTCTTCTTGGGAATCTCCTCGATAAACTCGTCCGCTTCCTCTGTATAGTACGCAAGATCGTTACTGCCACGCCTGGCTCTTTTTTGGTCGGAACACTCGGTTTCTCGGCGCGAGTGGACGCTTTCGTGTGCCCGTAGTTCCCGCGGTAGAGATATTCGATCATCATCTTCACGGCAAGGGGATCATCGTCGTCGAGCTTGATAGTTCCAGTCTGAGCTTCCTGTAACATGAGTTAGAGGCTATCAAGACGCTCCTCGGGGAAAGAATACTGACTTTGAAGGAACCATCGCATGCGACGGCAAAGAAGGGAGACTGAGTACAGACGATGGATTTGTGGACAGCGTACCGATCTCCACCACAGGTAATCGTGAGATCAGAGTATTTTCTCGACTCAAGCAACCTATCATGGCGGTCAGAAACTTTCAGAGAAGATGGCGAGTGATGATATAGTTACCTTGAAATTGACGTGTTGTCAGGGGCCGCCATGGCGGAAGGTGCAGCGTTGGTTGTTTGGGAATCAATGCGCTGGTGATGTGAAATGGAGAAGTTGAAGAGTTGATGATGCAGATTGCAGAGGTTGCTGTGGAGAAAAGGAGCAAGCGGGTGCAGCTGCCTGTTTATTTTGCAAACGGGCACTTGCTTGCCAGTGACACAGCACTGCACCGCAGATGAATTACTGCGAAAGATTACATAACATTAGGCAGGGGAAATTTTCATTCTTGATTAGTGTGGATTGGACCAGAATAGTGTGTCTATGACAGTGTGAGATAAACGGGTTTGTTTTTGTTGTTGACGTTCTGAACACTAGGTATGGACAATACCCGAGACGACTTGTTACTCTACATAATATCTTTCAAACTGTCTACCACCTTCCCGTAAGCAATATCTCTCGCACCAGACTGGAAGAGCTGACGGCTAGATGCTTTGTCAAACCCATGAGCCCCTTCAATTCTTACGACTTCCGCATCACGACCCGCCCCCTTCAACATCTTCCCGAAAGCTTCGGCCTCTGGCGACAAGACATCCCCTGAGCAAACAAACAACATAACCCTTTCCTGGAAGGATGCTGGGTCGGCATACATCGGCGAAGCCTTGGGCGACTTGCGATCTTCGACTCTTGGGAGATATGCTTCTGTGATGAGATTCTGAAACCAGAAGGGCAACGGACGGATCGGTTCCGCGACAATCTTTTGTTCTGGGGGAATGCTGAAGTCTACGCCGGGATAGAAGGCGTAAACCGCCCGGATATTGACCTTGAACTCGCGTCGAAGTTCTGAAGAAGCGACCAAGGACAAGTTTCCACCAGAACTGAATCCCGATAAGGCAACGCGATCAAGATCGAATTGTTGTCCCTGACTCTCAACCCATCTCAACGTATCCTCAGCGTCTTCGACAGCAGCTGGGAAAGGATTCTCCGGAGCTTTCCGATAATCGACATCCAAAACGAGAACGTTGCCTCCCGTGGCTATCCTTTCGCAGAAGTCGTGGTCCATACCCAGGTTAGGAAGCATGCAACCGCCGCCGTGCCAATTGATCACGACGCCATACTTCTCCTCGGGGTTGTTATTTGAAGGGAAGTACAACCATGCGTCGATGAAGCGGCTGAGATCGCGCGATGGAATACGGATGAGTTTGCGGTTGCAAGTTGGGGAGGGTTTCAAGTGAGGACGTGTACCGAGATGATTGAGGAGACGGAGGAGGGTGACGATGAGTTTGAGGCGAAGATATTGCAAGAAGGAGTGAGCGGCCATCTTGAGAGGATAAAGCTGTGAGAATTCAAGCTTGGGATACTGGTAGTCTTGTCAAGAATGGAGGTTGATGTCTTTCATGAACCCACGTTGTCAGCTCTGTTAGGATGGGATGTCGTCGTTTGTCTCCACTCGCTTATCGGCCTGAGTCATCCGCCGAACAACCGTGTTCCATGGACATCACAATACGCAGTAAGCAGCGCTTCAATACGCCGTGACGTACTAAGCAACTCTTAAACATCAAAGAGATGGTAAACGTCTTGTGCGACGGAGACACATCATGTTCTTGTGCCGATCCGTGCTGATGCCGTTACCGTCGTCCGCTCACATACCCTCCCTATTGTCGTCCTCGTTTGTATCAAAACTATAACGTTGTGGTACAAGAGAAGTGAATATGCCTCTACACATGAAGGCCAGGTGTTACAATTTGCGGCTGTCGCTGTCTTGTATAAGAACGGTGAATGTTGACTGATATCCGTGTCAGCAGTTCGACTTGCTGGAATTGATGATTTTAAGCTAAAGTTCACTTGGACTGTCACGAAGAGCGATAGCGGATTGATACACCGGAAATAAACGCGTCATGAGAAAGAGACGAAGTGGATATCTGAGCTCTGATCCATATTAACCCAGAGCATCGGAATGTGACAACGAAAGAATAGCGTCTTTGTAGCGCGCGATTTGACGATCAGGATCCAGGCCGACGAAATTAGCTTATTACAGTAACTCGTCTTGCTCGTGAAGAACCTCGGTTCAATCCCACGTACGTTATCAATCCCCCAAAACTCAAAAATATGGCGCCCGGGGAAGGTGGAAGTCCTGACTCGTGCACTGTAATTAATGCTGACAGGTGGCATTTTGCATCTGACATCAAGAAACACCGCTGACCAATCCCACATGCACGTTGAATTGAATTGCCTCATCAGTTATTTTCCCCTGTAAACTATCGCGGACAGTCCTGACAGTTTCGTCTAAACTAAAAAGCTCAGACCCGTGGGATCGGAACCGGCGTATTACAAGTCCCCGATCGCAAGGAATGGACTGTTGATAGCTTGCAAAATGACGGAAATACTTGCTGGAAGAATAAACTTTATGGCTGATACGCGGTAGGCATACAACACGATTCATGAACCTGGTTCATCGTCATACGAGTTTATCTCTCACGCAAATAGTGTCCAAATGGTTTGGAGAGAAAGATGAAGGACGGAATTCTGCCCCTGATCTAACCAAGCCCAAGAATAAACATATCCTTGTCCCCGCAAACGGACTCGCCGTAGGTGACGGAACAGCGGCGATTCGTCCGCTCATCGCTTAAACCCCTGCGTAGCATCACGGCCCTAGTACAGCATCGGTTTAGACTGGTATGTGGCGAAGCGGCACGTGCATTTTGCGACCTGGGGAAAACAAATCTCACTCTTTCAGCTCCCCAAACTTGATCTTTCAGCTCAACCCAACCTCAATGTCTGCCCAAAAATGGCCTACCAGAGGGAAATCCAGATGCAGGCTCTCCCTCCATCGCCAAAAACATCACCGGTAATAACGACAGATGATGCTGCGACCTCAGGCCCGTTACACCGTCTTTTGACAAGTTTCACGCGCGCACCACGGTCTGAAGATGAGTACTCTCTCAACAGCTACACGACCAACGGTCGGTTGTTCAACATGAGCAAAGCAAACTACAACTCAGCCAACACAGCGCTCGCACGGGAATTGAAGAATAGACATTTACAGATGATTGCCTTTGGAGGGAGTATTGGGACCGGTCTTTTTGTCGCGAGTGGCGTGGCGCTTTTTCGGGGAGGGCCGGTTTCGTTGCTGATTGCGTTTATCACGATGGGCGCGATGCAGTTTTTTACGATGCAGGCGCTGGGGGAGTTGAGTGTTGCGTTTCCGGTTGGTGGGTCGTTTTCGAATTATTCTACCAGATTCTTGGATCCTTCTTGGGGGTTTGCTATGGGGTGGAAGTGAGTCTCACCGTCTCATCCGCGTTGAAGGGAAATGACTAACGGTGGTCAGTTATACACTGCAGTATCTCATCGTTTTACCGCTTGAGATTATTGCTGGTGCGTTTACGACGAATTATTGGAATCCGGAGGCCAGCAAGTCGATTTTCATTGTTCTTTTCTTTTTTCTCATTCTGGGTATCAATTTGCTTGGAGTAAAAGGATATGGTGAAGCCGAGTTTATCTTTTCAGCAGTCAAAATTGTTGCTGTTATGGGCTTCATGTACGTCACCCATCTCTCCCCCAACCAACGTCTCTAACAATTCTTAGTCTGCTTGGTATCATAATCAACATAGCAGGTAAGTCGAAGTGAAATTCAAGACAGAAATGACGACACTGACTCCCCCAGGTGAACCAGAAGGCGGCTATATCGGTTTCTCACACTGGCATAACCCGGGCGCCTTCAACAACGGCTTCAAAGGCTTCGCAAGCGTCCTTGTAACCGCAACCTTCTCCTTCGCCGGCACAGAAATGGTCGGCCTCGCAGCCGCCGAAACGAGCAACCCGAAAAAGTCCCTCCCCGCCGCCGTAAAGCAGGTCTTTTGGCGTATAGCCTTCTTCTACATCCTATCCATCCTCCTCATCGGATTACTCGTCCCGTACAACGAGCCGCGACTTCTCGGTGCGAAATACGGCTCTGACGCTGCTGCTAGCCCCTTTGTTATCGCTATTGAGATGAGCGGTTCGGATGTTTTGCCGGATATTATGAATGCGGTTATTCTTATCAGTTTGATCTCGGTCGGGAATACGGCTGTGTATGCTTCTTCGCGGACGGTCGCTGCGTTGGCGGAACAATCGCTTGCACCGAAGATGTTTGCGTATATCGACCGGACGGGACGACCTCTTATTGCGATTATATGCTGTGGATCAGTCGGACTTCTAGCCTTGGTCGCAAACTCGAGTATCCATAACGAGATTTTCAACTGGCTTCTCGCCATTAGTGGTCTCAGCACCTTGTTCACCTGGGCGTCCATCTGCGTCTGCCACATCCGATTTCGCAAAGCTTGGCATTTATCAGGTTACAAACTTTCCCAACTAGCGTTCAAATCGCAAGTAGGTGTCTGGGGCTCATGGGTAGCCTTAATCGCTTACTGTACAGTCCTCCTTCTACAATTCTGGGTAGCCATTTCACCCATTCAGCCAACAGACTCAGCCCCGCTCACAATACCGCAACGGGTCAAGAATTTCTTTCTCCAGGTGCTGACGGTGCCTGTTATTATTATCTTTTATGTTGCGCATAAATGGTGGGTGGGGACAAAAGTGGTTAGGGATAAAGATATAGATATTCATACCGGCAGACGGTATTTGCAAGTTTGGAACGAGGAGGAACAGGCTGCTCGAAGAGCTTGGCCACTGTGGAAAAGGTGGTATCATCATATGTGTTAGCGTTGATTTAGATAGATTAGAATGATATGCCAATGGTTTTTGCATAGATGATGCATACATGATAGCGGCCCTCCTTTGATCATTTTTCAGCCATCAAAGGCTTCGTAGTTGACTTGATCATGAGTTCATGTTTAGGTGTTCTCTCTACTAAGCCGGCATGAATCGGCTGCCGTTCGTAGTCAAGCAATGTATCCTGAGCAGCCGCAACAACGTCTGGATCGAAACCATCTGCGGTGCTGTTGATATAGTATTGTAGCTTTTGGGAGTCAGCTCCCGCTTTGCCCAGCGCTACTGATGGCTGCAGTCTAAAGAATTGGGTATATCCAAACGGCTCATCTGGATCCATGTGGGATTCCATAGAAAGCTCATTTTCGTCGTAGAGAGGCTTGAATGTAGCTTCAGAGTCGCCCTCACCCAGGGAAGAAGTGGCATAGTCTTCCGTCACCATCGCTGCCGTATCAGAGAACCAGTACTTGAGAGTGAGTCTATCCCAATCCCTAGGGAAAGTAGGAGTAGATTTGGTGACACCCCCTACTGCATGCACTGAGTACCAGAAGCTTTGGTGTAATTGACCAAGATGATCGTAGCAGTCTCGCATTTGTAGCAGCCACTCATTCAAGCGTGTTAGTTGTTCTTTCTTTCGATCTGCACGTGATTCCGAATTTTCCAATATAAAGCGTCCTGAACGAAGTTGTCGCTTACTTTCCGCCTCATTCCAAGCTTCGACATCATTCTCTGATATACCCAGCTCTGCGTCAATAGCACTCAGGTCTTCAGCGAGTCCCTCTGCAAGGCACTTCTTACGCAGAGCAAAGATCTGTGCCTGTGTTTTCTCCCTCGAAAGGTCCATTTTCCTGGAGGCTTTATCCCCCAAAGTCTTTTGGACCCAAAAGACAGTCGGAAGTTCCAATTTCATCAATCGGGCACAAATATCATTAGTCTTCCAAGCGTACAATGTACACGTGTAATCTGCGAGGAAGGGTGTGTACGAATGATGGACGGTCTTGGCGAAATCCTTGGAAGCACCGAGAACCATGTTGAATTCAGCCTCATGTTTGTCGGTATTTCTGGCGTCTGTGTGGGCTCCAGGATGACGGTCTTGCTCGTCGGAATCGACATTCTTCGCCTGAACTCGTTTCGGTATTTCTAAATCGATTTTCTCACGATCCGAGCTAATAGCCGACGAACTACTATTTGAGAGTACCTCAAATAAGAGCTGCTTCATATCTTTGAGTTCGGCAGAAATGTCGTTGGTGGTAGACTGTACGTCTTCAAGACGATCGTTGGTGGACCTGGACAGCGCGAGAACAGCGCTACCACTGCTTGAGAGAGACTCGAGGGATTTCGCCTTTTCTTTTATGTCATCGGAAAATCGTCTGGCTAACTGACGAACATCACCGCCGACGATGTGCAATTGGGCACTATTGTCAACATCCAGATATCTACCAACGAGCATTAGTACGGAGTCTTTCTTGATTGAAATCTTTCATGAATTTCGTACCTTCCAGTTAGCGCCAAAGCCGTCTGGACGTTTTCGTGATGAATTCTGAACCGCTCATGAGGCCCTGTCCGATGACCTTTTGAAAAATGTGCAAGGAAGTCCTTGAACTGGCGAAACTTCTTTCTCGTCTTGATCCGATGTTGCACAATGTCTGAGAGGTGTAGTAGATCCCGAGTGCAATCTTCTACCTGTACCTGGAGCGAAGCGGTTCGGAAGCCCGATCCTCCATTTGGGAACTCGCTTTCAATCGTTTCGCATAGTGATTTGACCTCAATGAGGATTCGCGCAGATGTGTCGAGATCATGGCGGAACTCCGATGTTTCCTCCGGCGAATACTCTTTACAAAACTCCCGTAGATTATCGATGGCTAGCAATGCTTTTATGGTGAACCCGATGATACCAACAATGCTGGCTGTCACACCCAGCAGCTCCATGTGGCATATGGCGTCCCAATGGGGGTTTCTAACCCTAGAACTGGTGTTGTACAAAGCTGTAACTAAGGATTGGATTCCTTCGGACACAGGATGGTAGTACGCTTGTACGTTGCGTGTTACGAAGATAGCGAGGTAAGGTGATCGATTTATTTGCTACGTTGGAGGGCGGGGTAAGTTCCTGCACAGCCGCCTGTCTCTGCATAGCCTGTCTCTGCACAGCCTGATATAGGTATGTTGGGGGAAAGAAGCAAAGTGAGGCGCAATCAAAAGTGTAAATTACATCATCAGATGCTTGTCCGATGGGAGTCGCGATCTTGCGTAATAAATCGACTTGAACTATTACTATATTACTGCACGGTGGCGGCAGACTCGGTGCAACGGTCTCTGTACAGCCCCAGTGACATACTGAAGATAAGCCTTGAACCATTAAGAAGAGACAACAATGGCAACACACGAGAAAAGCTGTTTAATTTTGAGCTTGGTGTCCCTTCTTGATGGCTTCTGGAATACTGGACTTTTACCGGTAAAAGGTAAGCTTTTGCGCGAACAAGACAAGGACAGATGCAGCGCGCTGGTGTCTTTTAAGAGCAATATGCCTCTAATGTCTTCCTAGAAGGTTCACATTAACTCGCACCCGTACAACTGACAGCCTTAAGTCTTGAAGGTGCTTACCCCCTACAGCATGCATTTGTTAGCATAGTACTGGGTTTAAGATAATTTAATCTAAGGATTTAGTTTTCAAGCTTGGGAGTACTATGTTATTCTTGGCTAAACTGTCAGTGAAAGAAAGCTTACCGAGTGTTTGTAATCAAACCGGATGCTAGAAGATAGATAGAGTCTAACTACATTCGCCAGCGACTTGTGATTTCCAGTTCCATGCGATAACGAACCCCGAGTTTAGCTAACTGATGTCGCGATGAAATTAACGAAGGGAGGTCTGACTTGTTGTTGCCTCTGCCTGACATCTGAGATAATGATAGACTAGAGGCTACACAAAGTTGGCCATCTACACACTTTCACCCTGCTCTCATGCTACATCATCGAGACTCAAGTGCTGGGAGTGTATGAGGCTTTTAGTGACTGTATTCCGATCTGACTAACTTCCAAATCTATCTCATCAAGTATACCAAGTAGGCTCAGGATACTCCCCCAACAAAAGATATCTTCCCAACTCCCGATTCTTATACGCCACAGGATCATGCAGCGTATGCGTTCTCAAATCCCTCCAGAATCTATCCAAACCAACCTTTGCAGCCGTAGACCTCGAGCCAGTGACTTCAAACACACCGGAAGTGATCTTGAGCCCAGTGTCTGTGGTGACGATCTTGAGACTGGCGACCCACTCGGCGAACTCACCGCGTTGCTCGGCTGTAACGGCGGCGCGATCGTCTGAGTACTTTGCGTAGAGAGAGTCAGCTTCAGCGTTGACTTTATCGGCCAGAGCTTCGGTGGCGCGCAGGTGGGCGAAGAAGTTGCCGTAGGTGGAGAGGACGTAAAATTCGTCTGTCGCTTTCTCTTTGTTCTGATAATTTGTTAGAGATTGTTCGTCTGGGAGAAATTGACACTTACATCGCCGCCGAAGGGCCAGGCGCGAGTGTTCTTGACGGTGTATTCTTTGGCAAACTCGAGAGCACCGGCCGCAATACCAAGGTAGAGGTTGGCAAAGTTGAGTTGAATTCTGTATTATATTAGTAAATCCATAGAATAAGGGCACACATTAAGTACTTACGTCGGCAAGAACAGACTCGTGAAAGGTATAGCCAGAATGTTAGGATCAGGTTTCTTCGCCTCAGAATCCCATCCCAAGGCATCACCCCATGGCGCCTCAACATTCTCGATATTAACACTGCCCGACTCCGTAAGTCTCAGCCCAACATTATCCCAATTATGCTTAAACTGGATGCCAGGCTGCTGCGTCGGGACAATAGCAAAGATATGCTCTTCCTTCTCACCATAAACACCCTCAAGAACAGTCAAGTCCGAAATCACACCGCCGGTACTAAAGTTCTTGAAACCATTGAAGATGAGCTTATCTCCATTGGAAGTGATCTTGAGATCGCTGTCGCGGGGGTTCACGGCACCACCGACAAAGTAGTTGTTAGAGATAATGAGCTTGTGCGAGCGATCTGCTTGCTCGGGAGTTCCGACCACGTTGGCAGTTGTGGACCAGACGAGGTGGTAGCCGAGAAGCATGCCAACAGATCTAATATTACTTAGCACCCGTACTAAAATATCATAGGAAAAAATAACTCACCCATCCTTCTTGGCGACCTCACGAATTGCTCTAAATCCAACACTCCATGGCTGTTCACCACCTCCATATTTAGCTGGGCCGAGGATCTTGAGGAGACCGGAATGCTTGAGAAGAGCGACTTCAGCCTTGGGAGACTTATTTGCGCGTTCTCGCGCTGGAGCGTCTTTTGCTAGTACATCAGCGACGTCCTTTGCGCGCTTGATCCAGCCTTGGGCATCCGTGGGAAGAGTGGACCATTGGGCCTCGTACTCTTTGTAGACAGCTGGGTCGGAAACCTCAAAAGTGGTGGCCATGGTGAGAAATGTTTGGGTATGATGACAATATGACTCTATGGAGGACAACGACTTGATGATACTGACCTGAGAATCATGGTGTCTATATAGGCAGACGGCACCTCATATTGCGTGTACAGCATCACCCAGCGGCCAAGTATCATTGGACTAAAGGCGATTGAATCAATTAGATTCGGGGATTTGGGTTAAAACTTGTCAGAAGTTTGCGTAGCACTGTGTGCGTTGCAGAAAGGGCTGTTGAGGTTTCTAATAGATTAACGTGCGGAGCATTAAAAGCAGAGTCTATTTATCCTATCTCTATCAAACATCAAATGGTGCAAGTAGCCGGCAGAATCGAAAACGCAATCAGTCAGGTCTATCCAAGTCTTCCCTACGGGACGCTATCTAGTCTTGTTGGCGCCCCATCTCATCTTGTTCATTTTGTCTATTTCATTTGACACTTCTCTTAGCGGTCTTCTTTGAAGGTGCCTTTGTCTTGTTGACGCGTCCGGTGGCACTGGCACCCTTCTTTGTTGACTGCTGGACAGCCCGCCAGTTGAACTTGGCGGGGTCAAAGGGCGGGCGGTGCCACATGATATTGAGTTCGTCATCGTCGTGAACGAGCATGGGAAGGGGAGGCCCGTACGAGTGAGGCCTGGGTCGTAGGCGCTCGTAAACATCGTATTTTGGCCATGCTGTGAGTTTGTGTTTCCTCAGACGCGGCACTGCCAACTCTGCTTTCCTGTCAAGATCATCTAGCATGAATTGGAAGCATTGAAGATCCCATGCCGCTATGCTCTCAAAGGTCCAGCGGGGTCGGACGCCGCTCTCTGGCCCAAAGATATGCGGGATGGTCCAGGCGAAGCTGAAGTCTACAAGCTGCCCGTCAAGGTACTGCAGCCCTTTGAGATCTCGAACCACGATGCCTGACTTGTGCAGCGCTTTAAGATTGCGCAGCAGTCGAGGCATGTGTCCGATGTTTCTCTTGACCAGGTCTGGGTCATAAGATCTCCAAGCTTTTAGGCCGTCAATAGAGTCCACCCACTCTTTCACAATGCCCATCATGGGTTTGCTGAGGTCTTTGTGCTCCATGAAGTGGCGGATCACATCTTCATCGCGGGGCTCTTTGTTCCCGGTAAGGGCCAGATGCTTTCTCGAGTCGTTTCCAAATGGTAGGAAATGTCGCTGGACCTTCTCGTCGCTGAGATCGAATTGCAGGTATCCATAGGCCTTGATAGCGAGGTGTTCGCGGCCGAGCTCCTTTAGACGCCCAAAGACACGGCATTCATTGTAGAACGAGGTCGCATGGAGGCGGAGACTATCGATCGTCGCTTGAGTGATGTGGCTGCTTGGTTTGATGAGACCCCCGGCACCATATTGATATTCGATTTCTTCATCGATAAGAATCAATTCGAAGTCTGGCTCTTGTGTCTGGTAATAGAAGAACTGATTGATGATTAGATGATGAGGAAGTGGAAGAGAGGAGGTTGAATGGCACACTTACCGTCTTAATAGCATAGACTTTGCCATTGATTTCAGCTTTCCAAACTCGGGAATGAGCTCCATCGCCGAGCATCCCGACAATTTTAAAGTCACAGGTCGCGATATCGTCAATGAAACACTCGAGCTTAGGACCTTCACAGTCCGGGAGCGGTTTCAGCTGAGGCATGACCGAAGGTTCTGGTTCGCAGTAGTATGTGAGGTGTTGTTTCGGTGAATTGAGCGTTCAGGTCGCAGGGGTTCAAATGGGTTGATGTATTGATGAATGTAGAATACAGCAAGACAAGAGACGTGTTTATATGTTGAAACACCTTGAGGTCAGGGAATTCGGGGCGTTTGTCAAAGACGGAGAGTCTGCGAACCGTGCCTCAATTGTGAAAGGAGAGTGTGCCAACCGTGCAGTAATTGTCAAAGGAAGAGCCTTGGAACAGCACCGCCACTGTCAAAGAGTAGACTCTGCCGACAGAACAACACCGTAATTGATGAAAGAGGAGAGCGCGGGAAAGGTGGAGGAACAACCAGAGGGGGAGATCTGCCACGATAACTGTCGAAAAGGGGCTGGCATGGCGACAAGACGGCCAGAACGCCAATTCCTTGCAACAAGCAAAATATGACAGGGTCCAGCCATTCATTCATCTACTATTGTGCGCAAAAAGAAAGATGAGGAGGTAAGAGATGGGGGAGTGGCCAATGGCTTGGGCCAGCGGCCATTGCCCTGTTGTCAGCGCTTTGTTCATTCATTGTCTGCCCTTTGTTCAACCACTGCGTTTCATGTTTTTATTAGCACCAAAGGTTAGGCAACCGTAAAACGGAACGCTCAATTCAAACGGAGAGGCCGAAAGACGATGTTCCTTTATGTTTTAGTGCCGAACTCCGCATATCTTTGTTTATCCCTTCCAGGGGCATTCTTGCTATTGCGTTTGTCTATGACAGCATCAGCATCATTTCCCTTGCGTCACCGCACTTTGTCTATTTCTTGCTCACCGATTACGTTGTTAACATTTGGTGATCGGTACTCCAACCGGAACGGGCTGTTGTGCTACCACATAACACTTGGCGTTCAGATAGGCTGTAGTCATCCACCAATGACGGTCTTGAAAGCCGGGGGCAATTGGAAGAAAAAGCTGTTTGTAAATTGCCGTAGATAAGCCACGATTGCTGGGATTGTTAGCCAGTAGGCATTCAATATTGCTGGACCCAGGCTTTAGTTTAGCACAGAACTGACCTTGCAGCCGATCATCTGTCATGTTGCAGAGCGGGTAATCAGCAGGGTTATTTCTTCCAATGCCATACTTGAAATGTCACCAGTGCACAGTTTCATAATTAGATTGGCGTTTTCTTGCTTCCGGCACCAGGAATCAGGGGACGATGACGCAGGCAGATTATGTTTACTAGCATTTGACTCATCCTTAATCCCCCAGCTGTCAGTTTAGTTGCAACAATGTACCATACATCAACGTAAGAGTAGATGCACTGGCTGTCGTCATGGGCCATCAGAGATACCTTGTTTCGAGATGAACTGCCACTGTAGCCCACGTACCTTTGCTCTTGCGCCTTCTGTTGGTAGAATCCCTGCTCAATACAACCCGTGTGCCTCACCGTGAGGTAGGGAACGTGGATTAGTCGCGCCACTGGCTGTCCCTCATCTTGCTCAACGTCGAGCCTTCCGGCCAGCCAGCGTCGCCCAATTTACAGGGCGGGTTTGGTGCTACCCAGGCTGCGCAAGAGCCATGCGCTGCCTTTGACAATATGCATTGGTCTTGTAACTAGTTTGCGCCGCAACAGACGAACAGGGGTTGGTCTTTTGAGCCACGGTCGCCGCTTCAGGCTGTACCAGTCCTCATGCTCATGATAGATCAAATTCTTTGATTTTGAGGGTCTCTCTGATTTCTAAACAGAATGAAGCACCGGGAGCCGTTGCAGAAATGGGAATAGATATATCCCCAGACTCTGTCCCACTCAATTCTCCTTTCAACTTTCATCAAACAGTTATGGATTCTTCACCGGACTTCTTCATTCCCCATACGTGGGCAACGACGTCCATACAGGATTCGTTGGCGTCTGACAACCCAACCCTGCAAGTTGCTTCCAGACTTACCAGGCTTGTCACAATCAATGTCGCCGACATCGCCAACCCGAGGATCGCGCACTGGGACGACTTCGATCTTTATTCACTCCGTCAAGCCTATGGCGATATCCTCGAGCAATACCCCGTTCCGAGAGTCGCCATGCCGCGCTCTCCACTCGAATGCAACAGACTGACCCAGTTGAAGAGAATCTTTATCGATCATGTGTTTCCTCGACTGGTGCAGCCGATCAAGACAGGCGCAACGGTCCTCGAAGACCGGCTCGGACACGGAATGCCAGACGTCTCGATGCACAGTGATACACTTGTGGAGGGGCATTATCGTTCCGGTCTCTCTTTGACTTCTTCGGATGATGGAGCGCATTACCTGGTCAGTTGCGTCTTAATGGAGACCCAGTGGACTTCTGCTGAGGTCGAGAGCGCGAGGAACAGCAGAGACGAAGAATGCCTGCCCCTCCGCCGTGTGGCAGCCTACTGCGTGTCTACTGACACCCGGTATGGATTCGTTTTGACCCCCGGGGAGATCGTCGTGGTTCGTGTCAGCGGCACAGCCTATGACAAGACACAGCCGTGCCTGATAGAGTGGAAGGCGGTTCCTTGGGGTGCATCGGGGCCGAATACCCTCACGGTCAGCCTTTCGCTGTGGTTCATCGCTATGATGAGCCTGAACCCGACCCATCGCAAACTCTGCCCTCCAGGTACGGCACCTCCTGTCAATCTCTGGTGGAAGTACAGAGATCCGGCTGGAACAGTCATTTATCAGCACCACTTGTCTTTGCGACAGGTTGTTCACCCTCTCGCTGGCGTCATCGTCCAGGATGCCCCTTCAGCATGAGGCGGTCCGATTGCAATGTTTCCTCTAGCAATTCCCACCATCGCCGATGTCGTGATTACGGCACACTGAGCGGCCCATGTGTCCCCTCGTCACGCCTCGCCGCGTTGCGGCTGTAACAGGAAAGGACAGGATGTTTTGTTCTTGATGCTTGTTGGTGTTTGGGGTTTTCTATTTTTCCTTCTTTTCTTTTGTCTTTCCTTTTCTGGTGGGGTAGTCGTCGTGGTGTGTTACAGTCTTTACCTCGGATCTTTGTTGTTTCTCTCTTGTTTTTGTCGCGCGCTTTAGAATAGACATAGATATCCCAATAGCAAAATCTCCTTTTCCCTCACTATTCAGTTGGCGACCGCAACTGTTCGCTTCGCATTTCTGAGCCCAATGTAAATTAGCGTCTGTCACATATCACCTCATTTCGGCAGTTTAAGCATCTTTGGCGGCGTTAAGAACAATAGAATCTGTCTCGGCCGACATGGCTGTAATGTTGACAGTTTTATTGTAGATGCGCAGTGAGATGAAGTGAGGTTGGATGGCTGATAAATTCTCCGGGCGCAGGGTTGCAGAGGCTGTCGATCATCAGCCCTAAGTTTAGAACCGTCGAAACGCCATCAATGACTCGAAAAGACTCTACGGAGTAACAAACATGTCTAATCGCAATCAACCATTGATCCATCAAACTTTGACCTTGGCATATGCAACTTGAGATCTCGTCCCGAATACTGAATGTCACGAACAAACTCATTCTCATCCCCGCCCTGTACGAGCTTCTCATACCACGCATCTATACCCTGGCCAAATGTCTGGACGACTTGAGTGTCACTCGTGTCGAGCGGTTCAAGAATGCTATTTGTACGGGAGAGATGCGCTAATTTGCGACCAGTGACAATCGGCCGAGTGAAATCTCCAGCAAAGGATCGGGATCTTCAAATGATGTCATTTACTTTTGTCCTGAAACCCGAACCGTAGAGGTGTTTGAAATCAAGCTGCACCGTTGCACAGCCATCATGTGAACCCGAGCAATTGAATGTCGGGTACCAACGTGTACATGGTCTCGACCGAATCCTAGTAAACGGCAAGCCTATCACAATGCTTCCAATTGCCAAGAAACATGGTATTAATTGCTGACATGCGTGGTATTGATGCAGGCAAATCTATTCCAAGCCCTTCAAATCCTACGATGAGGCAAGAGTTTTCAACTCATAAAGACATCGTGAAATGATGGCAGACCCCTTTTATATGACCTCTTTATTAATTCCGAAGATCTCTTGCCGTAATCTAAAAGTGACAATTTCTCACAATATCATTTGCCTGAAACGTCAAAGCCAAGCAGCCAAGTCGGTCGCCGGCCCGTTCACAAGTGGAGTTTTAATCCTTCAACACCAGAACGCACCAATCACAACACTTAAAGCATAGACCCCTATTCTAGAAAATCACCTGCGCCCCATCCTAAAGTGGAATCTTCAAGGCTAATCACAAGCGAGATTTGCCTGTTCCTGCAGTCCTTAAGACGCGTTATTCCCTTTTCTCCTGTTCGAGTAACGTAATTCTAACTTTCTCAGCCTTATCCGCAAAATGTTGGGATTCAAAAGTGTTGTTTTGGCTGGTCTTTTGACGCTTGGTCTTGCCGAGGATAAATTTGAGTATGATCCTCTGAGTAACTTTCGGCCGAGGAATATTACAGGTCTGGGCGACTTTTACGGCTGGGTTGGATCGTAAGTAATATCCTTGAGAGATTAAATGCTTGACTGACTGACTTGCTAGGTACTACAATGCTACTGCAGAGGTTGAACTCAAGGTTGAATATGAGTATATGATACCAAAGAATAAGCTGTGCTCAAAGCTCAAGAACAAAACCACTACCCTCAAATACGATGCTGTTCTCAGTGTTCTTGAGCGCGGTCCCTGGAACGCTGGAAACAACTCCATGATCTTTTGGTTGACGCTCATGCCTCAAACACCTACGTATAACGTATCCGACCTACCTACCGATTTCATGACGAGTGGCAGGAAGAAAAACCTCACGATTCCAATTTACTCAAACGAGTAAGTCTACCAGCAACTTGAGAGGCTTTATTCACTAACCATTGCGCAGCCCTACACCGAATGGCTACTGGCGTCCGCAAGAAAACTCCAGCTGGGACAAATTCAACTTTACAACCACGCAGCTCTCAAGCGGAGCCTACAGCGTCAATCAGACATTAGGCCGCAACGAGAGCGAGCCTTTCTCATCCTGGGCAAATGTCACCATGCCAGTGTGCAACAGCTCCACACATACCGGCGACTACAATCTTGTCACGCCAAACATCATATCCTATTACTCAGAAGACTGGGACGGTTACAAGAACCCCGAGCTCAACATGCAATTTGACGACAAGACTGCCAATTTGACTCTCGATGGTGTCTTCCATGCTACGCCTTACATGCGATTGAATTCGACAAAGACTCGACCTGCGCCCGTGCAAGACGGTTCCGCCTTTATCGGCTACTTTTCTGTTCAGTTCAATGGTGTTTTGGATGCTTATCATTCTGATAAGATGACTCTACAAGAGAATATGCCTACGTGGCAGCGTACTGTTGGATTTGGAAACAATACGGCGAATATTGGGAATGATCAGGAGCCTGTAGAGGAGAGTGCGGGTAGTGTGGTTTCTGGGTCTGCTTTGACGTTTATGGCCGTCGCTGTGTCCATTTTGGCACTTTTCTAAACAGTATATTTTTTTGCGCGTTTATACCAATTTCAATGCAAATACATGTTTTTGTATGAATTAATGCCAAGCCAATAACGCCTGCGGCTGGAGAGCTAGACTGTTCTAGATCAGCCTGGACTCAATTGAAGATAGCAGCTTGCCAGAGGATGATAGGTACATCCTTGTCTCATCCAGAGGAGAAACATACCTTTACCTGTAAGCGATATGCAGCATGCTCTACGGATAAGTCGCTAGGTTGTGATTCCAAGTTTGCAGTCAAACACTTTTTCTCGCGTGTTCCTCTTGATAGTCTCTTTTGACGATTCGGGGCTTGTTTACTGGGGCTGTACAATGACCCTTGCAGCGAGTCTGCCGCCACGTCTCAGATCAACATTCAGCTCCAAGCCTGGAACCAACTATTTATCCCTGATCAAGCCAAGTATGACTTCTAACCCTGCATTAGCTTACGCCACTTCAAAAGCAAGCTGTACATAAATATGGCCAGTCTTCTTGCTCCCGCGAGCTTCCCGACCCCAAGACAAAACAAATCATTTTAACAATTACTCAGGTTGATTCAACCGTCGTTATGATGCGAACGCTACTCGTCTTATTACTCCTTACAGTCTCCCGTGCGACAGCGACAGCGACACAAACAGCCTCTCCGCTGATAACAGAACCTCCCAGTCTTGCTGATCGCGCGGTTACTTCGTTCCATACGATTGTCAGCACACCGTACCCGCAGAATCGATGGTCGATAGGATATGGCAAATTCGAAGGAGACGATGAATTTTGTACGAGTCACCCTAGAAGAAGAGTATCGCGTGTTTTGCTAATTGATCTATAGATACTGCTGCTTGTGTAGATGGTTTATTCGCAGTAAGCGGCATCTGGGCAGGCTGCGGCTCCATCATCTTCACGCGCTGCGTCGGCGCAACGGCTTTCGCACAAAGTACGACAGTATCCTGGTAAGTCATCCATTCTTGAAATCAGGACAGTCTAACATTTACTTTTCAGTATGGGAACGTGTCTGACGCACAAGATCTTCGATTACAATGACAAGACATCCTCAACTCGCTTTATCGCGTGCAACTTTCCGGGTACTTACGATGGGAGTATGACTCTTCTCAAAACGCCAATTGGAGGTACTGCAGAAGCGACGACGGGTGAAGTTTCGACTGCGACGAGTGCTGTTGAGACGACGGCGACTGAGACAACGGATTCTTCAGCGGGACAAATGAGATGGGATCTCAAATTGATCGCGATGTGTTTCGTTCTCGTTCTTCTTACATAGTATAGCTGAAGCGATCACATAATCTATATAAAGGTATTAAAACCCCAAAAAGAAAGGCAAGACAAGAGAGGCAGTTGTCGCATTTTGAAATATCAATTAATGCTGAAGCGATGATGAGTCTACATGACACGCAGAAAGGTACAACCCAAAAAGGCTTATGTCTCACAATGAGTACAGAATCCTTTAGTCAATTAAAGTGGTTTCGTGAAGGTTCCAGAAGATCGTGCTGACAGCCAAGCGCTTGGACGAGACTAGGCACCAGACAGCGCTGCAGGATCAACAGAGTTGTATAAATAATGAGCTACTTCGGTATTTGGAATTGAAGAATTAACCATCTTACTCCTCAACACTCTAGTCTCAATCAAAAGAACTTTTACCAGGATCCTACGTCTTTCCCCATCATGACTTCCCTCCCTTTTAGTGCCCTTCCTCACTCCGTCCTAGCGTCAGCAAATCTAACAACCTCCACTATTTCCATTCCGGACAGTGAGATTGATCGCCTCAAGACCCTTCTCAAACTATCGCCTATTCCCGAACCGAATGTGTGGAATACCCGAGATGATGGCAAATTTGGGCTTCCGCGCGATCAACTTCTAGACTTGGTCAATTACTGGGAGAAAGACTACGATTGGAGAAAGTGGGAGTCTACTCTCAATTCAATCCCTCAGTTCAACATCACTGTTACCGACGATGACTCAAAGGAATACAAGGTCAACTTCTTCGCTCTCTTCTCCAATAGTCCAACCGCCATTCCTATCTTGTTTCTGCACGGCTGGCCAGGCTCTATTGTTGAATATATTCCCATCCTTCAGAAACTTCAAGCTGAATATACCCCCGAAACTCTCCCGTATCACATCATCGTCCCTCACCATATCGGCTACCCATTCTCCTCCCCACCACCTCTTGACAAAGAATTCACACACTCAGATAATGCACGTGTCATGTCCAAGATGATGCACGGTCTTGGCTTCGATAAGACCGGATATGTTGCTCAAGGTGGTGACTTTGGCGGCTGGACCGCACCTGCCATTGCCAATATTGATCATGCTTGCAAATTGGTGCATATGAACATGTTGAACATCACGCCTCCAGCTGGAGAGGATGTTGAAGCTGGTATCCATGAAGGCAAGTATACTCCTGATGAAGTCGCAGCGTTTGGAAGACTTGCAGAATTCGGTAAGACGGGCACTGCATTCATTCAACTCGACGGCACAAAGCCCGCCGCAGCAGGTTATCTCCTCGGAACGAATCCCGTTGCCCTCCTAGCCTGGATTGGCGAGAAGATGATCCAATGGTCCGAAAAGGCTCCTGAGCGAGATATGATTCTTACCAACGTGGCACTATACTGGTTCACGCGCAGCTTCCCAACCTCTATTTACGTCCATCGCATGGTGGTTGACAACGTGGAGCTTCTCATGGCTGATTGGAAGGCCATTAAAAAGCCTTTGGGTTATTCGTGTTTTAAGAATGATCTTAGTACACCGCCGGAGAGGTGGATTCGACAGACGGATCAGGTGAAGTGGTATCGTATGCATGAACAGGGTGGACATTTTCCTGCGCTTGAGGAGCCAGAGGCTTTGTGGAGGGATGTGGAGGATTTTATTGCGGAGTTTTGGGGTAAGGCTTAAAATGCTTACAGCACACATACATACATGATGCAAGCCAATGATACTGCACTGGGAATTGGGAAAGGGTTTATGGGCAAATAAATTGATAACGATAGGCATTTAATACACAAGGATATATCACTGGGTAGATCAGTGTCGATGACGACACATTTACGTCGAAGTCCTCTCATATTGGTGACACAGACAGGATGGAGAAACACGGGATGCGAATAGGACCAATCACCACATCAGAACTGAGACGCTATCCCACAATAAACGGTTGATGCCAACAAAACCTCCCCACAGCTTTATTCTTATCCTTATTACCCCAACTTCTAGACAATCAGTTAAGACTCCCACCTTTGTTACCCTGACCTTTGTCCCATTGATTCCATTCACGATGGGTTCAACTCAAGATCCAGAGTCTACTTTACACTCATCCCTCAACGAAGCAGGCATCCACAACCTCGTCAGTTCATCCCCAGCATGGGCCGAAAACACAACCCAATATCAAAAACGCCTCAAGCCAGATCCAGCATGCATCGCCTTCCCCGAAGACAAAGACCAACTATCAAAATGTCTAAAATGCGCTCGTGAAAACTCCGTCAAAGTATCAGCCCTAGGACCCGGCCACTCTTTCCAAGGTCTCGGTTTCGGCAGCCCAGGGAATCTTGTCATTAACATGGAAGCTTTCAACTCTATGCACTACGATGAAGGCACGGAACTCCTCACGTACGGTGGTGGAACGCGCGTTGGGCCTGTGGCGAAGTATCTCTGGGATACAGCCGGACGACACTTTCCTCATGTTAGAGGTTCGAATGTTGGAGTTACGGGGTCGAGTATTGGTTGTGGATATGGGACTACGTCGAGGTTTTTGGGTACCCCTATGGATAATATCGTTGCTGTTGAGTTTATGCTTTATGATGGCAGTGTTGTTGCTGAGGAGGGATCGGATTTGTTGTGGGCTGCGAAGGGAGCTGCGGCTTCTTTTGGGATTATTTTGTCTGTTACTACGAAAACTTACAAACCGGTAAGTGAAGCTTTTGGGTCTCGGGTTAAGTTGCTAATAAGGATGAAAAGAAATTCGAGAAGGCTATTACTTTCAATATTTCGCTTGGCGATGTTGACGTTGACAAGGCAGCGGAGGCTCTTATCGCAGTTCAGAATTACGGCACCAGTGACCAGTGTCCGGATGAACTAGCTATCCGATGGAGTCTGGTCAACTGGAACATGAGAGGGTACTTCTATGGCGATCTATTAACTTTCGACGACACCATTAAACCATTATTGGAAAGTCTCGAAGAGGTCAGTTCTGAGACGAAATTGGAACAGAAAGAGTTAGACTTCTGGGACATGGAAGTCTATATCTCGGGTGAAGGAATGAACAGTTCCGACGGCGGCGACCTCAACCCTCTCTGCTTCTACCTCCAATCTATCGTCATAACCAACGACCACCCTTTAACTGTGGCTCAAGCCCGCCTCTTACTCAACGACACAACTGTCGCCTTCAACAGAACCGACATGACACCAATGGGCTACATCGATCTCTGGGGCGGCGTAAACAGATCCATCTCGGACAAAGATACAGCACATCCACACGGAAATAATCTTTGGTTGATAAGATGGGATGCCAACTCCATCGTCAAAGAGATTTTCCCGCCGGATGCGGTGGAGTATTTGAGGGGCCAGATGTTGCCTTTTGAGAAACAGTTGAAAGAGGACGGGGTGGGTTTGAGGGGGTTTGTCAACTATGCTGATACGGAGTGGACGAGGGGGGAGATGGTGGAGAGGCTTTATGGGGAGAATTGGGAGAGGTTGGTGAGAATTAAGAAGGAGGTTGATCCGAAGGGGTTATTTAGTAGTAATTCTCAGTCAGTTGCGGTGGAAGATAAATAGGGATGCAGGAACAAGCGGTTTAGAAGGAGGCTTTAGTTTATACAAATTCTTACCTAAAATACAAAGCATCTGAGAATCGAAATCTCCTTCAGATGCTTTCTTTAGCAATCTACACCAACTCGCGCCCATGCAACTGACGATCTTGAAGTGCTGCGCCAACCGTGGCAGTGGCAGGAAGCAACGTGAAATAGAGTTAGAATCCAACAGAGACACAAAAACAATATCTGATCGAGGTTTATCACGTCTCGCTATCGACAAAATAAGTCCGGTACCAATTTACAGCTGTAAGATCATAAAGCTGGTATGTGGCTGTTTTCTTGCTTGGGCGGCAGATTTGATCTTCCGTGCCGAAGGCAACGCTATAATATCACGCAGTATCCGTAATGGGATGCGCCTACACCCAAGTCGACCCAACCCAAAACTCACCACGTAGTCGATCATGTCTGCAGTAGACACATCTTCCATCGACGAACCTGGTGCTAAGCACTGGTGTGATACAATCGATTTCGAATTAGTCGGTACAGACTGTGCACCTGAGCGGTATCTCTCTTGGGACAAGCAAACAGCGAAACTTGACCTCAAAACCTTGCAGAACCAAGCAAAGGATTGCGAGTTCTGTCAGCAACTAACCAACTTGATACTTTATAGACTACAAGTGAACACGAATTTCCACGCCAGCAATGAGAATCTCATGAAGCTTGAAGATGCGGAAAATGTTTCATTCACCGTTGCTATCAAAGACTACGTCGCGGTTCAGAACTGGTCCTTTGGTTTTGGAGGTTACTCGTTGAGAAAGATAGTCACCATTTGGCTCGCAGCACCGTCCGAGCATTTGGGATCTAAGCATTTTGATATAGTGCTTCAGAGAGCTGGTCCAGGGGGTCGTGTTCCGGTTTCTGTTGACTATGCCGAGGCGCTGAAGTATGGTGATATTGAATTTCTTCCACCTGGAAGTTGGCGCGTCGACCAACCAGGAGATGGGTCTGACGGTACTAGACCCAAAGACGAGATGCCATTTGAAGGTGGTCTGAAAAAGGTGGTAGGCGCCCTGCATCCAACATTCGGAAGGCCAAGGTCGCTCCTCATTGACTTTGACATACTGAGGAAGTGGATGAGCATCTGTGAAGAGCATCACAGCATCTGCCAATATGATCAAGAACCCATCAGTATTCCGCGGTTTCGATTAATTGACATAAAGGAAAAATGCGTCGTTCAGGTTGGCGCAAGCGAAAGACCACCCTTTGCAACTTTGAGCTACGTCTGGGGCAGGAAACCATTCCTGAGACTGGTCAAGGCCAATATTGAAGAACTGGAGGAAGAGGGATGTCTTGAACGATTGGAGTTGCCACCTACTATCCAAGACGCGATTACCGTCTGCGAGGAGCTTCGGATTGGCTATCTGTGGATTGACAGCCTGTGCATCATCCAAGACGATGAATCAGTCATGCTCGAGGTGGTCGATAAGATGGACTCTGTCTACCGGGAGGGCATTCTTACTATTGTCGCAGCGACTGGGGCTGATGCATACAGCGGCATTCCCGGCGTTCGTCCCAATACCCGATTCTTAGAGCAACGTGCCCTGAATGTACGAGGAGTGGAGCTACTCGATTCCGTGGACGAGCATCAATTTCGTATCTACCACGAGACCAAAGACCCAGAGTGGGTTAGCAGCGCCCCGTGGTCCCGACGAGCCTGGACGTTCCAAGAAGCTCTTGTATCCAGAAGGTCGCTCTTTTTTACGTCAGAGCAAGTGTATTGGAGCTGTCGCGAGGGTCTTATGAGTGAGGATACGACTGAGCATCTCGATCTGGAGTCGTTTAAGAAGGGGGAAGAAGATCGCATGGACTCGGATTATAATCCTGGGGAATACGAGAGTATTGCCGTTACATTTTCAACCCGCTCACTCACATACGAGGCCGACATAGGCAGAGCTTTCCAGGCCACTCAGAATTATCTTGAAAAGAAATGGCCTGGTTTTAAGTTGTCTTGGGGTCTACCTCACACTACCTTTGGACCCTATCTTATGTGGGAGTGGCCATTCGACGAAAACCGACGTCTACGCAGGGGTGAACATGCTGTGAGACAACATGATGGTACCATTGTCAAGGTACCTTTTCCGAGCTGGTCGTGGATGGCATGGACTGAAGGTCCACGGCTGATGGTCTTTTACGGAGATGAGCCAGGTCCTCATAGTCCATGGTTCTTCGTCTTCGACTCGGCCTCTGAGCTAGTTGCCATTCCTTATGGAGAAAGCTATGATCGAGTTTCGCCACTGGCAAAGCTGCTATCTAATGGGACTGGCTTCAGGAGGGCATCCGTAACGGAAGACGTTCTCCCTTCTGAACTGCACATCACACCGTCACTCAGACATATTGCTCTGTCTTTCTACACAGAGGTAGCCACAGTGCGGTACAACCCCTCGGAAGCCATTGATTACCCACCAAGCGATCTCAAAATGAAGAGTCATGAATACCCGTTCTCCATCAAGGTCGGACAGAAGTTCTACCGGATCTTAGCACAAGATCAGGACAAAGATGGATTGGAGGAGATTGATCTGGTAGCAGTATTTAGTGGCCAAATGACAAAGCCGCGCGAGTTCCGCGGAGAGTACAGACTGTATTGTTGGCCTGTTGTTAAGAAGGGTGGACTAAGACAACGTGCGTCGGATTCAAGTACTGTCATCTTTTTGCGCCTCTGGCGTGAACTGCCTGGGATTAGATGGGAGCTGGTTACTTTGATATAGACATAAAGCTATTGGGATTGAGATTGTAGACTTGGTAAGAAAGTCACGGTAGACAGGAATGTAAGACAAACCGCTATCTGACAGACACAAACTCTGACGGCAATACTTGGATCATTAACGTGTCCAGCTCCACATCCCGTCAGGAATAGGCCAGCTGCCACTCATTGTATATCATGAAGCACCCGGTGCATTATCGCTCAAGTCATAATTATTAGTCACTTAGAAAGTCTGGACTTCATCTCTTTGGAGCCCACAAGGG